>LBNU01038962.1:86032-97271 GCA_014162995.1 Artemisia annua
CAAGTCTTTCATCAGTTTCTTTTCTGCTTCGAGGAAGATTAAAATACCTCTTATATGTAACTCCACTGCCCACTCCTCTTGCATAACCTCCATTTTCCTTACCAAACACAACTGTCATGGCATCAGTGCCATCATCAACATTCAGGGTTTCTTACTTGATCTTTTCATCAGCTTATTTCTGCAATATATATATATATATATATATATATATATATATATATATATATATATATATATATATATATATATATATGGGAAATGTTGGGATATATTTTTGGTACGGCTAGTACACAGTTAATGCTGCTAGTATATAAGCATGATAATAGAATTTGCAGTCAAATTTACAAGTTTATCTGCCAATGATCTAATCTCAGCATCTGGAGATTCTCCGTCTTTGTTTTCCCTTCCTTTGATCCACAATACACTACGCCATTAGTTTTAACTGTGAATAATAATCGTCCATTTCTTCCTCTATCTGCTGACATAACTCATCCTATAAACAGATGTTACGAACTGTAAGTGTTAGGATCGTATTTTATTTATAAAAAGTGTCGGTCATTAAATCTTGTAATAGGTTGCTTTAGAATGTTATTTAGTTCATGTATTCATATTTTGATAAAGTCTAAGGGCTATTTATGCAACAACGTAAAGCTTATGTAAAGCCCTAGACTTCCACTATAAATAGTGGTGTAAGACCTCATTTTGAGGTTGGTTGGTTCTCTTGGTAATCATATAGCTTCATTATTTCACACACTTGAGTTCCTCCCACTCTCTCTCTCTACTCACTTTCTCTCTCTAGATTTACGCCATATTCTTTAGTGTTTAAGGTTGTTCTACGGTCCTACAAGTGGTATCAGAGCCTAGGGATAACAATAGGTTAGATTAGATCGTTATTTGGTAAAAAAAAATCGAATCTAGGGCTGTTTTTACGTGTTTTATCGAGTTTGGTATGAGTTTTATCGAGTAAGGAAGCACTTTATCGAGTAAGGGTTCCTAGATTTAAGGGTTATCAAGTATCTAGTCTTTTTATCGAGTATCTCGCAGGTTTTATCGAGTTTGGGCAGTCTTTATCGAGTAAGCTGCCAGTTTTTATCGAGTTAGAGAAAAACACAGCTTTTACCGAGTAAGGTGTCAGATTTACCGAGTTCAGCAAGTATCGAGTAAGCATACAGAAAGTACCGAGTAAGGGAAAATCGCTAGGTCTATCGAGTAAGCAGCAGCAACATTTCGAGTAACCTAACTGTTTATCGAGTAAGCCCTATAATTTCGAGTTTGTGAGCTGTTTTAGCGAGTAAGACTTTAATTCCATCGAGTAAGCTTATATTTGGCGAGTTAGCCATTATTCCTTATCGTTAATCGAGTAAGGACTTCTTCTTGGAATTTTCTAAACGAAACTCTGCCCGTTTTACCTTAGATTTATCAAGTAAGGAACTTTTACCGAGTAAGCAACTTTACCGAGATACCAAACTTCAAACGGCTATAACTTTTGAACCATAACTCCGTTTTCAGCGAAATACCTGTCAAAACGACCGTGAGATCGAGGAGATTGACACGCTGAATGGATTTCTCAATTTAGGCGAAGTTTCGAGGCCCAAAATCGCTCCAGAGTGAAGTTATCCGTGTTTTTAAGTTTTAGACCATACTTTCACCTAAACACCTAATCTACAACAACAACCTTGGTTATCTTTCAAAAGATCCTATGAACAACTTTTCACTTTGAATTGAATCAATGGCAACTCAACAAGATATTCATACCGCCGGTGCCGAAAATCGACCTCCCATGCTTGAAAAAGGTGTTTATCTTCTATGGACAAGCCGTATGCTTCGTTACATCAAAACCAAGACTGATGGTAAGCTTATGATCAAATCCATTCAAGAGGGTCCATTTAAGCCAAGACAAGTTCAAGATGAAGGTAATCCAAATGCAACACATCCTACTCTCCCATCCTTTCATGAACAAACAGAAGCCGAGTACACAGAAGAAGACAAGAAGCAGATCGCCACTAATGATATGGCAATGCATCTAATCCAACTCGGGTTACCGCGAGAGATCTTTGTTGCGGTCGACAGCTGTGAAACTGCTTATGATATGCGGGAACGAGTTAGAAGACTATGTCATGGAACAGAAATTGGACAACAAGACATTGAGAACAAGCTTCTAACTGAATGGGAGAACTTTAAATCCACTGAAGGTGAACAGATTGAATCCTACTACACAAGGTTTTGCACTTTGATGAATGAGCTAATCAGAAACAAGTTGACACCAAGAACAATCACAACAAACATCAAATTCATCAACAACCTTCCAGTAGAATGGGGACGATATGTCACAATTGTCAATCAAACTAAGAATTTACATCAGGTGAATTATGATCAACTCTATGACTTTCTGAAGCAAAACCAAGCTGAGGCTAATGAAGTTAGGAAAGAACGATTGGCAAAGTCTCATGATCCTCTAGCATTAATTGCTACTACACCAACACCTCTACCAGTGAACACAACACCTCAATCATCACCATTATCATCCACTCACAACAACATGCAGCATCAATACATTCCACAACAACAAATTGCTGTAATCCCACAACAACAATTCTACCCACAACAACAACAAGTTATTCCACAACAACAACAATATCCACAATTCCAAGAACCAGAGCTCACTGACAACGATGAATCTACTGCAGCCTTGACACAAGCATTTGCTTTTCTGACAAAGGCATTCCAAGGACGCTATTCAACACCAACCAACAACAACCAAAGGATTTCATCGAACACTCGCAACAGGCAGATCGCTCAGCCGAGTTTCAATATGGGTAACGGAGGCCAAATGGTTGGAGTTATGGGGAATCAGCAAGGATATGCTACTGGATTTCATATGGGTAATCAGAATATGCAGAATCAGTTGGGTCAGTATGCAGGGAATCAGCTGGGTCAATATGCAGGGAATCAGATGAGTCAGTTTGTTGGGAAGCAGAGGGGTCAGAATGTTGGTAATCAGGCAGTGGGTAATCAGGTTGGAAATGTTGGTGGGAATTATGGAAATGTGAATGGGAATCAGGGAAATTTGGTTAAGTGTTTCAACTGTCAAGGTGTAGGTCATATGGCAAGGAACTGTCCTACTAAGCCGAAAAAGAAGGATACAACATATCTGCAGAAAGCATTGATGCTGGCACAAAAGGAAGAGGCAGGATTCCAGTTGACTGCTGAGGAGAATGATTTCATGGCTCTCATGGATGACATGGAAGACAGAGAGGATGTGAATGCGAACTGCATCTTTATGGCAAATCTTCAGGAGACTAAGTACGACACAGATTCTGACACACCTCCTGTTTATGACACCAATGCAGTATCCGAGGTACCAATCAATATTACATGCCTCGATAATGATATATTTGATATGTCCCCTCATGAGGAACATCATTCTGAGACTCCAGCAACCACTTATGATACATACCTGGATACGCCAAGTTGTAGTAATATTACTTCGGCAACTCCCGATATGAATCATAGTGGAGGCTTAGTTTCCCAGCATGCTAAGAATGATGAGGAAACACGTGCCTTATTTGAATCATTAATGCATAATTGTAGTATTGAAATTGAGAATGTGAAAAAGGTCAATCGTGATGTTAAGGCCGCGAATGCAAAATTGACCACTGAGCTTGAGAGTTACAAGGAACACGCTAAAGCTTTTGAATTTCATACCGATAGACTGTCCGAATTAGAAAATAGTCTTCAAAATTCCGTTTCAAGGGAAAAACGTTTGCAAATCACGTTTGATACACTTGATGTTAATTCACACATGAAAATAAAATCCATAAACGCGGAAATTTCTGATTTGCAAAACCAACTTTCAAAACAAAAATCAGCTTATACCAATCTTGAAAAAGAAATGGATGAGTTGAAAAAGGATTTTGCAAAGAAAGAAGATAAACTTTTGGAAGAAATCATACAGTCACAACATACGATAGAAAAACTAGAAAATTTGTTGGTTAAAACGGGTCATTCGAGTCAAACTATTCACATGATTACTAATCAAACTGATCCGATTTACCATACAAAAAACAAAATGGCTCTAGGTAACAAAACTCCTTGTAATCTCAAAAAAGCTCAGGAAGCACAAAATACTTTATATAATGGAAATTTTTTGCTTGCTAAGCATGATCCTATCATTACCCGTGATTCTGTGGAAACGATAGAACTGGTCGAAGAGAGCATTATCAAAATGAAACGAAAGAATCCTGATTTGAAACCTATTGATTACAACAAATTGAACAAACTTTCTGGCATTACTTTTGTTCCACAAAAACAAGCATATGAGCTTTCCAAACCTTTTTCCAAAAACCCAGATATTTCTAAACCCGTAGTTGTTTCCAAATCTCTTTCAAACATAGAACAAATGTCCTCTAACAACCCTTTTAATACAAGTAAGGCGAGAGACATTCTTGATGACGTCAAAAAGAGAATTGAAACACTCCAACAGATTGTTAAGTCTAAAACTACAATTAGTATTAACAACTGGCATTCAAGTTTTCATAACGAACAGAAAAAGGTGTTTGAAAACGAAATTACTATTCCGTTGTATAACATCAGTGCGAGGGTAATCCATTTTGAACAAGCTTTCATAAAAGAAACGGCCGACTTTGTCAAGGACCACAAATCCCTGGTAAAGGAAGCTAATGAAACTCGTGAAAACATGAAGGTTTTGGAAAAGATAAATGATTCTCTCTTCGAAGCAGTCCTGTCTACTGATATTATGTCTATCATTTTACAAACTTATTCTGTTGAAGACGATGAAAGACTTCGAGCTGAGACCTCCGCAATTGTTTCAAAATATGAAAATGCTCTTATTAAACTTGAAAAAGAAAACGTGTCATATTTTAAACAACTTGATCGGAAAAATGAAGAATGCAAGTATGACAATTTGTCGTATGAGCGTGCCTTCAAGAACATGAAAGAGCAAAATGATCTTTTGAGGGCTCAGCTGGAAAGTCTAAAAGGGAAGGGTGTGGATACTAAGTTTGCAAAACCATCGACTTCGGAGAAACCAAATGCTTCAAAAATGGTTGAAAAACCAGAAATGTCAATTTCCCGGTTTGCTCCAAAAGTCGATGAGAAAAAGGATTTGACAAAACCAGCCACTCCACAACCTTTGCCCAAGCAAAAAGATTTTGAAAATATTGTTGAAAATGCAAATGTGCTTACTTCTGGCCCTTCTAGGCATAGTACACCGAATGTGACCCCAAAAACAGTTAAGGAATCTGTTGGTTCTAACAATATGGTCCACAATCAACATCTAGAAGAAGCTAGGAAAAAGTCACAGATTCGAAAAGAAGGAATTTTAGGCACAAAACCTAGTGTGATGAATTCGACAAGATTCCAAAGCGCTGCTAGTAGTAGTAAACCATTACCTAGGAACAATGAACAAAAGACTAGGGATTGGCCTACATCTAAGAGTAGTTGCGAAATAGAAAATGTTATGCACGTAGAAAACAACACTAGAAATTTTGAGTCTTTTTCGAACAAAAAGCAATTTCCAAATGACTGTAGTGATAAAGTTAAAGTTGTTGTTTTAAACAAAAATGTTGAATTTGTCTGTCCTACTTGTCAAAAATGTGTCTTTTCAGCTAATCACAATGCATGTATTGCACAATTTCTCAAGAAAGGAAAATCAAGTGTCAAGGCACAATCCACTAAGACAACCCCCGTTGAGAACAAGANCAAATGACTGTAGTGATAAAGTTAAAGTTGTTGTTTTAAACAAAAATGTTGAATTTGTCTGTCCTACTTGTCAAAAATGTGTCTTTTCAGCTAATCACAATGCATGTATTGCACAATTTCTCAAGAAAGGAAAATCAAGTGTCAAGGCACAATCCACTAAGACAACCCCCGTTGAGAACAAGAAAAAACATAAGAAACCTAATAGGTGGACATCTACAGGATGTAGTTTTTCAAAAACTGAGACTTCCACTGCATCTGATAAGAAAACTACGTCTAGATCTTACCTTAGGTGGATTCCTACGGGAAACGTTTTTAAAACAGTTGGTCTTAGATGGATTCCCACAGGAAAGATTTTTGATAGTTGCACAAAGACAAATGCTAGTGAAAATCATCAGAATAAGGAAGTAGAAACCACTACCACCATTGATAGTGAACACCCTCAATGTGAGGAATCATGTACTTCTAACACTGTTATTTGTGCAAACTCTTCTTCTGTGGATGCAGGTACGCGTAAAAGTGATGAGGGTTCATACACCCAATGTGGTAAAGAAGAACTTTATGCCAACATCGCATATGGAAATCCTTATCTTATGCCACTCTTATCTCCACTTTTACTTGTTCAAACTTAATTTTTCTTTCTTCAATTCTTCTTTGTAAATATTTTTGAAAAACCAAATACAAAATTTGAAAAACCAACAAAAAACAAAATACAAAAATAGAAAATTTCAAAAATACAAAAACAATATAAAATCCAAAAATCCAAAAATATTTTTCTCACGACATGTCTCTCGTATAATCGATATTATGTACGTTTCTAGAAATGTCATTCAAAAATGACACGGATATGTACATATGCTTGAGCGGGAGTTCACTAAATGTTTTCTAAAACATGTCGTTTCTCAAATTTTTCTTCACAATGGCTTTCGTATACTTCAGTACGAAACCCGGAATTCAATGATGACTTCTGATTATTTCAGATCAGGACTCGAACGTTCAAAACCGAAATTCTTTTCAAAAAGTTCGAGTATAAACAAATGAAAAGATTTCAAGCAAAAACTTGTTTTTTACAAAATGACTTGTGTACATTTTAGTACATAACTCGCATTTCAAAAAGACAACTCCCTCCAAAACTCTTAAAATTGATTTTAAACTCTATGTTTAAAAATATGCATTCTTTAAGGGGGAGTATAAAAATCAAAAGAAAATGTTCCGATTTCATGCTTAAACAAAATCCGTCTATCTCTCCAAAAGCTTTTCATTAATCAGTTGATATAAAAAATATCACGATATGCTATTTTTGAGGGGGAGAAGATTAAAATGTGATCTAAAACGTGATTTAAATGTGATCAAGATGGTTAAAGATTTTTGTTGTATCTCAAAGAATCTCGAGCTCTTATGAGATGACTTAAATGTCAGTACTAGACTCAGTTATAACCCTCGAATTGACGAGTCTTAAATGTCAGTAATCGAAAAGACTTGTCCTGGACGGGTAATAATTTCAAGCTGGTTTAACCAGTGATGTAAACGTGTCTCGAATAGGATTTGTCTAAGTAGAATGCACTAATTCGAGAAACTTTCTTTGGACTTGACCAGGCCGGGTAATAATTTCAAGCTAGTCTAACTAGAGATGTAAACGTGTCTCGAATCAGTCTTGTTCACTGAAAGTGGATCAATTCAAAAGTGCAAACTCCTCCCGCATGTGCAAATTTCTTATAAAATTGCATGAGCACATGTGAAGGGGGAGTCCTTCAAAATTAAACAAAACTCTCAAAGTGTTAACAAAATTGTTTCATTATCATAAACACTTTGAGAAGATTTTCAAACAAATGGTTTATGGCAACAATAGGATAGTCATGGTGTTATAAGGTGACTAAGGTTAGGAAAAACCGTCCTATGATCCGCCAGAGCCGGAGGGATCTACCCAAGGACAATTCCAATAGATTAGAATTAGAAGTCCTTAGGTATGATTTGAAAAAAGGAGTAAAGAATTAAAGGAGAAAGAAGGGGTTGAAGAATTAAAAAGAAAAGTAATGAAAAGGGTGAAAAGAAATAGCCCTCCATATGTTCAACCTTAGGGCAGACACCGGGTTCAATTCATATGCTACTGGATGTTACTAAGGCGACATCGGTATTGAAGATAAAGACGTCATGGACCCAGTGACGCAATGCACTAAACCTTCTTAGCCACTCGGGTATCTCTCAAAAGGTACTTGTTTCATTCTCACTGAGAACCTTGTGTAATCTATCGACCTCTCACTCCGAGATGTGTTGATATTGAAAAGGAGGCCCTCTGCTCCATGCCTCCGACGACTAAATGTGCAATTATTGAGTCTAGAGCCTCGAGATTCATCAAAAGATCTCTTAGGAACACTTAATATTCTTACACTGGTGATTCTACATCAATGGATACCAGTTGTAAACTATCGAGTCCTACGCAGATCTTAGCAATCTGCCGAGAATGTTTATGAGAGGATTTACTTATGTATTTCTCAATGATTGAACGGAAATTCCTGCCAGGGTCAACATCAAACAGCCCTGACAGCAGGTCACTTCGGTAATCTCTTGTGGGTTACGCTTAGTGTTCGCGGTGGTTTCAAACGGTCTACAGTCGTGGGGTGATCTCCAGCGACTCACCTAATCGTTGGTGTACTTCGGTATGTCAGTGTAAGCCCTTTCGGGGGTATCCGATTAGGAACGGCCTTGGTAAGAATTAGAGAGAGTTTTCACACTATGCTGTCAACGATCTCTAATTCCGAACCTGTAAGTACCGGTTGTTTTATCACTAACAAATTTTATGCAGCTACAACCACCATCGTGACACAAAGTTTCCACATGCTCATACATACATCACAAAGTCAAAGGAAAGTTCTCACAAAGATCAAAGGATAGCAACAATCAAAGAAAGATTCTACGCCAATAAGAAGAATCTGCAAAGTAAAGTGACAAAGATCAAAGTAGAAGAACGGGAACAACAAACGTATGTATGACAAAGGCTAAAGACGTATGAGCATGTTGGAAAGGCGTTCAACCATCAATGACAAAGAAGTGACGAAAGGCAGATATATCCAACACAACAACAAAGAACAAAGAAAAGTCATTTATCGAAGATCATAAAGCATGAAGGAACAAAGAACGATGAACAATGAACTATGACTTATCTAATGATTCTTAAAGACGTCCAGAGCAATGAATGTTAAAGTTTAAAGACAAAGATGATGACGTCGCACAACCTTTGATAACCGACACTTAGGGGGAGATTGTTAGGATCATTGACTCGTCTCAGAACCAACATGAATTGTCACACAAACTAGCCACTTGTGAATGGCTAACCGTAACAAATAAATCCTGAAAGCTTGAGACAAGATGCAATGAAATCCTGGAGAGTATAGTGTTTCCCCGGGTCGTTAAAGTCCCAACGAGGCTGAAATTGTGTTTGAAAAACGTTTTGGGAATAAGCGACTTGGGAATAGTAACCAGAATAAGATTTTGATTGGTTTTTATACTAATGATTGCTTGGGTAAACAAATACCATGTAGTACCAGCCATGAAGATCTACAAATAGCTTTTCGAAAAATGACTACAATAATATTTGAAACCAAGCAGTAATAGAATGAAAAATAGTTCTTTATTTAAACCAAAACCGTCTCTGTGTGTGTGTTGTTCCTCCTGTGTGTGTGAACCAAAACCAATCAAACTCATCTCGATCTAAGCATAAGTACTTCCCCTTACTGCTCTTAAATCATGCATCTTAAGATATAGCAGTACCTTGTGATAAAGGAGCAGCCGTACTTCGAAAATTTATGAGGAACAGCAGCTTAAGAGCAGTACTTTAATCAGTACTTTGAAATTATCAGTACTATGGGCAGCAGTACTTTGGGTAGCTATGGAACAGTACTTTGAAAACAATTAGCATTACTTTGATAAAAGAGCAGTACCTTTGTTCCCATGTACTGACCTCTCGTTGAATCATTAAAACAATCTTGATCCCACTTGTGAAACATAGTAACACAATTAAACAACCAATCCCACGTGCAATCCTTGTCCCACAATTAAAACCAAACTTTAAAACATGTAGCAGCAATATTCGAGCAGTACCTTGAATGAGAACAGCAGTACTTTGAAGTATATAACAGTATTTTCAACAAAATCAATACCCGTACTGAGAATAATGAATTAGACTTCTTGCACCACCGACCCATTAACGAATATACCATTCTTGCATCTCATAGCGTGCTGAAAACGACAGATCCATAAATATACTTTTTATCATATTCGACCCTTCTTTTCTTGAACCAGATCATTGACTTATTACTTGTCCCACGATTGATAGAAAATTAATAATTTGAAGATCATCCAATATCAACGAGGTGAATTTTTAATTCACATTCACCTTACCTCCACCGTCCCATTATAAACCTCAACCAATGAAATCAGTTTAGTGAATCGGCAAATCAGTAATAAATCTACCAATCATTATCTCATGAATTAATTAGTACGAGGTGTTGCTTGAGTCATCAATTAATACCATGCATAAAACGACAACCCTCGCAAATATATAACCGACAGACAATAATAAAGAAAAACGATCAGTAGCATCGTCCAATCAGAAGACTTTGTGAATCGAATATATCATGCCATCAAAAGCGAATATAGTATTATTACTGACCCGTTATCATCAAGTATAAGATAAAACATACGAAGTTACCTTAACTGAGTCAGCCAATTGCAGCAGCAGCATAACGACAAGACCATTAATATTCAATGCATCATTCTATTCGACAATAAAACCTTGTAGATCCTAGATATCGAGAGCCCCAGGCTCTGATACCACATGTAGGAACCCAGCACTTGAGATCGTTGCGGGCTCTAGGCTGTTAAACCTTTTAATTTAGGATAGCATTAAGCACAATGATAATAATAAGCACAGCGGAATAACATAAAGAATATTATTATTATCAACAAGGTTTACTTCGTCATCATCTCTACTCTAACATATAAACCAATTAACATGTTCTACCTTGATCAAGTAGAACATGCTCTCTAAACTAATAAACCACTAACCCTAGACGTTTTCCCTACGTCTAGGTTCCCACACACACACACCTTTGATGTTTACATCTTGTACGTACTATTAAACTAATGACCCTATGTCTCTTTATATACTAGAGACATCTAGGGTTTACAAGAGGAATCATAATACAATTAGGAAACTAAATCTTTTAAGTAAATCTTCTAGAATCTTCAAAATTCTCTATCTTTTTATAGTTTCCCATCTTGTCACTTCAGGCCCTTCATGTTTCATTCTTCTTGTTTTGTATCATCAAATCAATAAAACCCAACAATCTTCCCCTATTTGATGATGACAAAACAAACACGTCTTTGTACGTACTTCCCTAGACGAAGTAGAAAAGTTGAGATAATTGAATCTCGCCATGAATGAAACAATCTTGTATTCCTCTTAAACTATGCTATGCCACTCCAAAATTTCTTCCCCTTTTTGTTATCAACAAATAGAGAA
>LBNU01038963.1:5947-23682 GCA_014162995.1 Artemisia annua
TCTCTCATTAATAACGCTTGTGTAATTCGGATAAACATCGTTCACAAATACTCAAAGTCTCCATTTTTTTAATTATTCATCAGCTTCAGTAAAAGCTGTCAAAATATCACGGAGTTTCGATCACATCATTCGGCCAACAGTCATAACTTACTCATTCTTAGAACTCCGTTCTTCTAAGTTTTTATATAATCCCCGCGAAGTATACAGGTAATCCTACGCATATTTTCAGGTCTCGGCATTAGTCTACGATGCCTTTCAAAAGACTCGGTTTTTGCTTGTCAACATCTTTCCTGTCAGCAAGTAAATATTTCAGACATTGTATTTCTTGCGCAAATCTTAAATCTAGCATCATCTTTTCGTTATACGCTCGCTCTCTCGCATTCAAGCGCTCACGTTTCCTCATTATCCACCCAAGTCTATTTTCTATATTTTTAACCAAATAATCGATATTTAAAAACTCATTTTTCTGTAAAAACACCTCTCTTGGGACACGCAAAGTTTTGTAAAAGCGCTTACAATTCCATTTCTTATCAACTTGCTCAACTTACTAGATCTAGCTGGATCCTCTCCAAGAAAACTTTCCTAACAATACTCACCTCTTCCCATAATATTTAATCGTGACAACGGCCTTACTTCTTTTCCACTATTCATGTACACCTATCAACCTCATCAAGGAATAATAACTAGTGTACGGAAATAAGTCACATATCTTTAATTTAGACTTAGTAAGAGAAATAAAAATATGAGTTAGGACTTGAACCTAGGCATTTTTATCAAGCAAGTATTCATGAATTAACCCTGCTCTTAAAAATATCAAATCATGTACAAACATATATTGTAATTGGGTGATAAATATTGCTTCACCTAGTTCAGAATGATATCTGAATCAACCCCTAACATGAACTATGTATAAGTCTCATCAATGTATACAGTAACAATCGTAGAGGTGATTTTTAGACTTACTAGATAGTAGATGCTGAATACTACATGTAGTAGCGAAAATGTGATCACGGTTGAATACCCCAAAGCTCCAAAATTACTGTCATACTTTCCGGACAAGTTTATAAAACCTTGAACTAGCAAAAGATTTTTTTTCTTCTGGATTTTTCTTCCTTGGCCGTTAAGTATACGGAGTAGAACAGGAGTTCATTAATACTTTTTTTTTTATCAGATTTGATAGGTCGTTGTTTAGTAAAGGCAGGTTACACGATACAGTATGATAATAAATTATACCTAAAGGAGTTAGTCAAGCTGGTACCAAAATAACTACTATGTCATTGGTCCTTGTGGTTGCCGAAATTCAAGGGGAAAAAAGGAGGGGCCAAGTTCCATGGTCAACGCACACATTTTTATTAAGTTGTCTCCTAGTAACATATAAAGGTATTATAAGATTGCATTCATTTTCTACCTTAAAATAGGGAGGGCGATTAAAAATGTCTCCCTTGTGAGAAGATAATATTAACAGACTTGTATAAAATGTGTATTTTGATATATGGGTAGATAAATAATGAATAACTTCAGGGTTTAGTTTATAGTTACGAAGTTAGCGTATTTAAACCGGATTACTATAAAAGAATATACATATAAGGAACGGACAGGAAAAATATTTTGGCACTTTGCGAAATCATTTGGTAGTAGTAAGAGTAAAATAAATATAATATATAATAAATAAGGAGCATTGGTACCTCTGTGATCATTTGCATGTGTAACGTTTACTAAATACCACCTACTTCGCTACTGAACTTATTGTATAGATTGATCTTCAAGCATTTAAAATTATGAAAAGTGAGTAGCAATAATGAAATAAGCGGTACTAAACATAATATGATCTAATTGATCATTATGAAATTTATGTTTTTACATGAACTATTACAGCTATATATATAAAAATTAAACGTAAACCGTTTTCTAACGTAAGATCTTAAAATAAAATAACTAGAGTTTAGACAAATAGTATATGACCTGTAAAAATAGCGGGTTGATTCTACTTTTGGGCTGAAAATGTCCTTTAGGCGTGTGTGTACCAAGCGAAGGGGTGTACCTCCAGACAATGTTCGATCAATAGTTCTTTCTAAATCAAGGTTTATCATGATGTCTAAGTTTTCCATCTAAACTGTATATTGGATCATTGCACTTGCAAAAAACACCTACAAATTAAGAATAGAAAACACAATTGTAACTCTTCTATACACCAAACACAAAAGTCCTTTAGGCATGTGTGTACCCGTTCCACCTATTCCAAACATCCTATACACCAAGTGGTAACTCTTCTTAAGAATAGAAAACTATATACACCCACATAGATCCCCAAAAGTTTTCATGTGTACCCGTTTAAGTCCAAGAAGTTCAAATATTTTAGATGCCATAACTCTGCTAAAGAAGAGTTAAAATCATAACTAGAAATGTAGCGCTCATTAACGGGTGAGTCCTCCGGAATAGAGGGATATCCGAATGTGAATTATTTCCGTTATCACAAAGGCCTACAACATGAGTACTTCCCATGATATCATCACAGCGGACCCCTCTCCAACTGCAACAATCGTTGCCAACCCATGATGAGAGAAGGCCATAATCATCCCCGAGAGTGTTTTTGAACTTGAGAAGGGTTTGTTGCTCTTGCTTAGAGCAACCAGTTGACATATTAGTTGAACCTAAACACGTATTATAAGTTTATATTAAACCCCGTGCAAACGGTGCCGTTTTGCTTGGGCTTTTCCCGCCAAATTTCTTGGGCCAAATCTAATCCATCCCCATTGATCCATCTCACATCGACATTGATCCATCTCAACATAACTGCCTCAATTATTTGATGATATATGTGGAAGATGTTTCTTCCGTCTTCCAGAAACGTCCCAACACCAAACACGACAGACTTTTAGATCTGTTCTTCAATTCCAAAATTCAGTTAGTATTTCATGGTGTTTCATGTACCCGGCTGTTAGGCGTTACAGAAGGATGTGCCTACTCAATCGACTGTGGCAATGATTTAGTCATGAGGTTTTGAACGCCGTTCTGCTGTGATTATTGGCTAAAGGAGAAACTGGGTTTTGTTGTTCATGTAAGCACGAGGGTATTTTAATCATCAGGTAGGTTTTTTATTTACTTAAGTTATGTCTTTTAGATTCAGATTATATTGTAATTTTGGTTTCCTATGAACAACAAGATCAATAAGCAGCTTATAATGAAGAAAGACCCAAATTTTTTGTTTTACTTTTTTCCTTATGTAGCTATAATTTATCTGATTTTGTTCTTTTGATTATTTTAAGGGTAAAGTAGTTGTGGACCAAGTTACTGGTTCTTTAGGTAAAAAAAAAGTTACTACTTGTTTTTAGTGAAACTATATATATGATCATTTTTAAGATAAAGTATGGTTGTGATGGTATGAAAAATGTTAAATCTAGCATATTTTTAGGCGTGTAGGTCTTTGAGATTGCTTATTGAAATTATTTTATGGTTATTGTGCTTTCTGCTGCAGATAAACGGTTGTGTAGTGTTTGGGATTTAGATGCGTTGACCAGGAAGTGGCAACTCAAAAAATAGTAAAGGTTGTATATCATGCTTCCACCTACAATTAAAACAATAGTTTTCTTTCCACTGTTTACAACATAACGAAATATCTATATGTAGGTATGCGAAAGTTTACAGTCAAGCAACATGGTCGGGTTGAAGAAAAGGACCAGTGATGATTGGGGATTGATCTGTGAAAGAGTTTTATAAGTATATGTAAGTTCTATCTTGATCTTCATATGGGTTGTAGTAGTTTTGACAAAAAATTTGTTGCATAATCTATCATATATCTGTAGGCAATAGAGGGATTTAGGGTGTCAGAAGTGGTGGATTCAAATGGACGATAGATGAGCATTGGGTCTTTGTGAATCTAGAGTTGATATGTGTTCTTGTTTCAGTGTCCCAATCATTGCAAGAGAGTCGGCATGGCCCTGTTATGCATTCTGTTCAGAGGTGTTCCTCTTATTCGTTATAGATTCATATAATTGCAAATTAAGTTAATTTTTTTCTTTTCTTTTGGTTGTTACAGGCTGATGCGTTAGTTGTTGGTGTTTTTTAATAGAGCGACCTTGAGTTACTACTGACGTAGATGATAAAAATGCCCAGCCTGTTAGTGGACGTAATACGTTTACCTTTTTCTTATGATTTAGAATTATTGCTGACGTAGTGCAAGTCGTTATTTGTATTGCCAGAACTTTTATATTTTCTCATTTTTGTAGGTACGGTAGACCCACTCCAAAATGTATCCGCTACTTCGCGCCAGAACACGCACCTGCATTAGTAGTCCAAAAGGACCAGCACCCACTTCTGAATATCAGCATTCGTCTATTCCTGCTACCATAATGAAGATTCTCAGCTTGCCACGAACTTTTTAACTCATAAGGATTCTTGGGCCGGAACTTTTGACCAAGTTGTTGGACAACTGACCTCTCCGAGAACCTATTGCCCTGGTAAGATTCATGAAATTTAAGGGTATGTTTGGATGTGTGTTTTGAAAGTGATTATCTAATATGAAATAACTATATTATGATATTGTTAGGCTGTGAGTATACTGTCTTAACTTGATTTAGGAGGGTTGCACTCAACAATAGATCATTATCTAAATCATTGTAGATGGACATGATTTAGGAGAGTTGCACTCAACAATAGATCCAGAAACATCCATCACCGTTACGCAGCCGTTAATGACCTGCCTTGATATATTTATATAATACCTCTATATGTGATTCTAAAGTTCAAAAGTTTTTGCCTGTCTAACTATGCATTTTCTAAATCAATTTCTTGTATTTCCGATGTTATTGAATCAATTGCTGTAAAAGCCTTTACGTCACAATTGTTGAATGCCTGTTTTGCATAGTTGCTACAAAATATGTTGGTCAAATCAGTTTTAGTAAATTTTTACTGTCATTCCAGGCATATCAGAGCCGTGTGCCACATGTTCAAGAGGAACAGCTGTGGAAAGGCGAACTGAATCGCAAATTGCAGCTTTTCAGAGAAGGATGTCATCAACCTCAAGGATAGCTACTGCAGGTGCAAGTTCAATGTATGTAATATGATAGCATATTCAGTTTATACGAACAACATTCGCCTTATTTTTTTCAGTTCGTACATGCTCTTCATCAAGAACCGTCCAGAATGCACAGGCCTTTACGAGTCCTACAACGCTGCCTACACAAGGTTTCCTACTTCTTTGTTAATTTTCTTGATAAATTACAACTGCCCATGAATATTTGAGTACAAAATTTATGCTGTATACATATGCATATCACAGGTCAGCCATCAGTCACAAGGTTCGAATGTTTTTTTTTGTTGGTATCCTTATTTTCATTTGCTTAACAACATTCGGTCCTCTGGTTCCAGTTCATTTAGTTTCTTCACCAACAAATAGGCGGTCTCCACGCATCCGAAACAATGGACCAAGGCGGGTTTCACAAGGTTCTTTCCTCTTATTTGTTATAAATGAAAAATGTTCATCTTCTATTTTATCAAGCAGGATGTTTAACAAGTCCAAACGGGACGTGCTAAACACATCACTTTTTTAGTTAGGATCCAAACAGGTCGAATTGAGATAACCACCAAATACTTTTTATAAGTATTATTACTCTTGAAATTTATGTATAAAAATGATTTTGGAGATTGTATGCATCAAAAAAATACCTTTTCCACTCCCCGTTTTAGCTGCAAAAATTATTTGCCCCCTTTGAACAGTTTGAGGTACATAAAAAATGAACCATATCAACCCATTTTTAAGCGAATGGGTATTTGGTTGATGTTATGCCACAACATTTCTAAAGTGACAATAATAAATAGAATTCTCTGTTATAGAGGCTACAAAGTAAGCAATGCTCTCAATATGATTTTTTTTTCTTCCATACTGTCTTCACCCCGCTATAACTCAACTTTTGACTTTACAAGTCAATTTTACATCTTTTAGTACTTGAAATTTATATGCGTTCCTTACCCTTTGTTGCTTATCTGTCTAGAATACATATTGCACAAAACTACATTCACCATTGCCCGCATTTGAAACACTGATGAGTATGTAAATACTCATCATTTTTCTATAACCTGAACTGCCAAAAACAGCCAAAAACACCAAATAATGCATCAAAATAATGGAAATATTCCAAAAGTGGTTTTATGAGTCTTAGATGCAAAATGTTTGAAAACAAATGAAAAACATGCAAAGTTTGCACAATTGGCAGTTTCAGTCCCTCAACTTTTACAAATTGTCAAAACTAGTCCCTAAATAGTTCAAAATATGCAAAATATCATAAAAGGTCCTTGGGGATTCATAAGTTGTCAAAACAAACCCTTTGAATATCAAAAATCACAAATTTACAACTTTGGTCCCCCAAGTTTGAAAAATGTCAGAAATAGTCCTTGGAGGTGTAATTTTGGAAATTCTCACTTATGGTCCTCACACTATTCAAGTTTGGCAATTTTAACCCTTGTGACAACTTTGGAAGAATGGCAAACTCAGCCCTTGGATTTTCAGATTTTTCAAAATTGGTCCTTGTGATAATACATAACCAAACGGATCCCTTATTAATCATTAACCCAAAAAACAAAACAAACCCATTCCCTAGGCCCATGATACCACCAGCCCAACAAACCCATTTAGTTATAACACGGGGTTTGACCCCAGTCAAACACCCCTTCCCTCTCACAAACAAAACCAGAAACCACTCCCTGGTTTCTCTCCCACCATGGCCCATCCAGTCCCATCTCCACCGCCCTTTCCACTCACCCCACCATCCTCACCTAACAGGACAACCCCCATTAATGCCACCACCCCCCCAATTGCTATAAATCAGACCAATTGGTGATTTTCCATTTTTGGCGCCAAAATAATCAAAGGGTCCAGATTGCTTCTAAATGATCCAATGGCTCTACAAGTTGCTGGGATTTGACCAGTGGACCCCAAGGCACCCCAATTTGCAGCTATAAAANAATCTAAGTTTTCAGTGTTCAAATATCATCTCTGTGTAATTTCTATTATTAATGAGAATTTAAGCTTTTGGAAGAAATCTTGTTTAAGCTTGTTCAGTTTTTCAATTTCTAACATAAGCTCACCTAGTATCTTTATAATTAAAAAAAAAAAAAAAAAGAAAAACAGAAAGAAAATCAGAAAACAAAACTACAGGGTACCTATGCATATGAGACAGGAAAGCTAAGGAAGTTGCTAGTTGTGGAATAGCAAGAAGGACTTTTACTAGCTTGTTTACAACAAGCTAGAGCTTGTAGCAGATTCAAGATATCCTGGTTAAGCCAGGATTCAAGGTTTCATAATCCTGTTTCTAATTTTTTTGCTTCTAGTGTAAAAATGGCATGATCTGTTGTAGCTAGTTGTATCTGTTTGATGTTATCCATTTATGCTCATTTAGGTTTATTTAGTGTTTGTACAAGCTTCTTTCTCAGTCTCATTGCTTGAATGATTGAAATGCTTCATTAATCTTCATCAACAGGTTATTAGGGAGTGTTTGGATTTGCATGTGATTCTGTGATCAAGACTGTTGTAGTTGTTATTTTTGGTTCAAGCAAGTCCTCTTAAGTCATATTAGTTCAGATTTAACATAAAAACCAAGGGTCCTTTGCATAAAAGTCAAATTGTTCTTAAATCCTATTGTAGGATTTCACTGTCAAAAAATATGGTTTTAAATTTTGAGATATCATTGCATAACTGTTAAGTGAAGCTTAATCTAATCTTATTATGCACTAATATATCATTCTCAGTCAACAAATCCAGTTCAAATCTCAAAAAAGTCAACCTTATAGCTTTTCATGAAAAAGACAAATCTCATGTAGTGTGAGTTTTTCCATTTATGGCAAGAATTTTCAAGATCTCAATTTTTACTTTTAGCTTATGAGCTCTAAGGACTTTTACTAGCTTGTTTACAACAAGCTAGAGCTTGTAGCAGATTCAAGATATCCTGGTTAAGCCAGGATTCAAGGTTTCAAAAATCCTGTTTCTAATTTTTGCTTCTAGTATAAAAATGGCATGATCTGTTGTAGCTAGTTGTATCTGTTTGATGTTATTCATTTATGCTCATTTAGGTTTATTTAGTGTTTGTACAAGCTCCTTTCTCAGTCTCATTGCTTGAATAATTGAAATGCTTCATTAATCTTCATCAACATGTTATTAGGGAGTGTTTGGATTTGCATGTGATTCTGTGATCAAGACTGTTGTAGTTGTTATTTTTGGTTCAAGCAAATCCTCTTAAGTCACATTAGTTCAGATTTAACATAAAAATCAAAGGGTCCTTTGCAATAAAGTCAAATTATTCTTAAAACCTATTGTAGGATTTCACTGTCAAAAAATGTGGTTTTAAATTTTGAGATATCATTGCATAACTGTTAAGTGAAGCTTAATCTAATCTTATTATGCACTAATATATCATTCTCAGTCAACAAATCCATTTCAAATCTCACAAAAGTCAAAACTTGTTCATAAATCAAAAAGTCAATTCCACAGAAAAAAGTTTTTGAATTAAATTACCCATTTTCTCTAGGCTTCAATATTAGAGATCAGACCTTGTGTTTTTTAGAAAACATGATTTGGTAGCTAATCTTTATCAGGGTATTTTTATTTATTTTTTCTCCTTAAGCTAAACTGCTTATTTAGTAGCTTTCATCTAGAGCTTTTTTGTAAACCTCCCCTGAACCACAGTTTCAGGGCATTTTCATAGGATCATAAAAAGTTTTCTAGTGATCCTAAAGTTGTGTTTTTTTGTTCATTGTGAAGTTTATCCAACTATCTATAGGTTTCAGAGCTTATTTTGCATATTCTGGCTTATTGGATAAGGCTGCAACCAGCTTATTCTTTGGCCCTTTTTTTTTGTACACTCACCATCCAGTGATCTTGAGCTATTTTCATTAACTTCTCAAAGGCTCACCAGTGGACCCCACAGGTTGAGTTTGAGTTTTTTGGAAAGCTTATAAGCCCAGATTTTAGGATCCAAGCTTATTCTGAGCTTTTGGATCTTTGCCCTTAGCTTATTTGTAGACTTAAGTCACCATGACCAAACAAATACCCTGAGCATCCCAGTGTATTCTTAGCTTTTTCATAATCTCCTTCTGAGCTTATTAGTGGGCTTCTTGGTCTGCTTTTTGGCTTATTGTGTGGACCCCCAGTCCAACTTGAGGGTTCAACCCTAAGTTTGGACCTTTGACTCCCCTTGTGGTCCCCACAGAGGACTGCAAGTAAGTCATTTGGCCATATTGGTCTGTCAAAAAGCAAAGTGCTTATCAGCTTATAGTAGCTTAATCAGTGTGATTCATTGCTTGTTTTAGCTTGTTTCCAGTGAATTTAACTTATTTGTTTCATAAATCACCATTAGTTCTCAGCTTATAGCTCATTGCTAGCTTTTCCTTATTTAAAAATCCAAAAAACAAACTGTCTAGCTTTATAAGTTTGCATAGTGCTTATTTTTGAGTTTAAGAAAAAGTGTTTTTTCAAAAGTTGTTCATTTTTAGCATATAATCAGTTTCCAAAAAGAAAAATCCAAAAATAATCACTTTTTAAGAAAAGTGATAGCTTCTATTTAATATAATTTAGATTTTCATTTTTCTTTTTAAATTTTTACTAAGTAATATCCTGTTTTTATAATTTTATAAATTACTTTGTAACATTAAGTATTTGTAGTAATTTTCTTAGAATTTTCTTTTTCTATTTAGCATTTATTAGATTTAATAATAATTAATTTAGTAATTAATTAAAATTGTTAAATTAAATAATTCTGTATAAATTTGTTAAACAGTAGCAAGTTTTTATAATTTTCCTAGATTCTAAATAATATTTAGTATTCTTAGTAATTTTTCTAGAATTTTTACTTTTTATTTAATAATTATTAGATTTAAGTTTATTTAAAACAGTTTAATTAGAAAAACCAAAAAGAAATTAGAATAACTGTTTATAATTAATATAATTTTCATTTTTATAATTTTTCTAGCTTTGTCACATTAAGTAGAATCTGTAAAAATTAAATTTGTAATTTTCACTTTTCATTTTCTCATTTTTCTCTTTTAAATAATTTAATTAGGTTTTAATTATTAATTAGGTTTTTGATTTATAAAAAATCCACAAAAAGACAAAAATATTTCTTTTTAATTTTTATAAGTATTTTAAGTCATTTTAGATTTTTAGAAAATAATTTTGTAATGTAAAATATTTAGTTTAATTATACAATAACTTTTTAAGTTAATTAAAATACTTTAAATTAATAATAAATATTAAAATTAATATAATATTATTAACATATTTTCTTTTAGATTTTCTTTTCTTTATATGCTAAAACGTTCTTTCAAACAATTCTCTCAATTTTTCCAACCCCCAAAGTTGAACTTGTCATTTTCATCCCCTGTAATTTGCCAATTGCGCAATTTTAGGCCCTGCGACTGCTGCTTACATTTGCATTTGTCGTTAACCTTGTCATATCTGTATCTTGGCATTTTTCATGTCAAACTTCCAAGCAAGTCAGTAATAACACCAATCATCATATCTTGAGCGTGCGCTACACCCGATCCCAAACTACCTCTCATTCCTCATACCTTTCCAAAACACAATTTCAGCCTCGTTGGGACTTTAACGACCCGGGGAAACACTATACTCCTCAGGATTTCATTGAGTTGGTCTTAGACTTCCAGGTTATCTTTGTTACGGTTGGCCATTCACAAGTGGCCAGCTTGTGTGACAATTACCTGTTGGTTTTGAGACCAATCAAACACATTTACTACTCAATATCTGGTCACATACACTATAATTACAACTTATACACTGGTTGTTAATTTGTTATTATAGGTATAAATGAACAATCAGAAAGGAGTTGCACCAGGTCATGCAGTAATGATCAGAAGGCATGTACATGAAAATGATGGCCATTTGTTACCCACTCTCGGACCTATGTCGCAATTGACCGGATCATGAAATTTTGATTTGTTGCTCGAAATTAGTATCTAAATATTCTACTTTATTTTTGTGTAAAATCGCCTCGGCCGAAAAACAGGCCCGCCTGCAACGCGGCGGATTGCTGCCATTCTCGTATGAGTTTAAAACCCAAAAAAAAATTGTAATGAGATGAATTCCCGAAATCTTCTGATCCCCCATGAATCAGCCCAACTGAGCCCCAAGTTTTTCTTAACTCAAAGAATGAAGTGGGAAAATGAACATCCAAATGAGTTCTTTCGATGAAAAAGTTAACTTGATATGATCATTGACAATTTCCTACACGGACTCCACACCATGGAAGACTTTTGAAGCCATTATGGCTAGGGGTCAATGGACAATTTTTATCCACAAACTTATCTTGTATACCGAGTATAAAATCCCATTTATGTGTTATAGCCAACTAACTCTTTTAAGTTGTAATATTATCTTATAATATATATTTATTTTAGTTAATTAACGTTGTCGTTTTTGAGTTAAATTTAAAAGTTAGAAAACATGGTTCACTGAAAATTTGTATTTCCCTGAACCAGTTGCCTCAATATGCGGGTGCAGAGCACGGTGATTAAAAGATTTTATGATATGAGTTAAACTAGAAATCTTGTTAGAAATGTAATTTAACAAGAAACTGAATTAGGAATCCAAGAAATAGAATTGAACTCGAAATAACAGAATCAATGATTTGTGATTTGGATTATGAATTGTGAATTACAATCAAGAAGAAGAGTTTACAAGTTTTCTGAATGAATTCAAAAGTGAAAATGAATGACAGATATAAAGGAAAACTAGTAACAGATTTTGGGCGCCAAAATCTGTTATTCAAATGTTAGTTAAAACTGGACACGTGGCATCATCATATTTGAACTCGTATCAATCCATCCTCCTTAAACAATTGTGATATCTCATCTCAATTGTCCTTGTTCTTCCAGCTCAGCAAATTCAGGAAACCTCTGCATCACATGATCATACAACTCCCAAGTGGCTCCATCTTCATCACTGTTTGACCATTGGATCAGAATATAGACTGCAGCTTTGTTGTTCAATTTTCCCAACTTCCTATCCAATATAGCCAGTGGGTGCATGTCAAGCAATCCATCTTTTCCAATGTGAGGTAACATCCACATTTTCTGAACTGGGCCCTTACACAATTTCAACTGTGAAACATGAAAAACAGGATGTATCAAACTATCCTCTGGTAGGTGCAGTTTATAAGCCACTTCACCAATCTTCTCCACAATAATGAAAGGACCATAGTATTTTGCTGAAAGTTTGTGGTATGGGTTCTATCTCACAGACACTTGCCTGTATGGTTGCAATTTCAAATACACCCAAACACCCACATCAAAGCTTCTATCAGTCATGTGTTTGTCAGCATAGTTCTTCATTCTATCTTGTGCCCTCTTTAGATGAAACTTCAACATAGCTATGACTTGTTCTCTTGCAATTAGGGTCCTATCCACAGCCTCAACCATGCTATCACCAGCTAGATAAGGCATATGTATAGGTGGTGATTGACTGTACACAATCTCAAATGGTGTGGTGTTGATAGAAGTATGAAAATTGGTATTATACCAATATTCAGCTAAAGGTAACCACTGAGACCATTCTTTGGGTGTTTCACCAGTCATACATCTCAAAAAGCACTCCAAACATCTATTCACCACCTCAGTTTGGCCATCTGATTGTGGATGGTATGCAGTAGTCATCTTGAGCTTGATCTTTAACATCTTGAACAAAGCTTGCCAAAACTGACTCAGGAAGATCTTGTCCCTATCACTTACAATTGACTCTGGTAACCCATGTAGCTTGTATACATTATCCAAAAAGGCTTGAGCAACTTGGCTAGCAGTGAAAGGATGCTTCAAAGTACAAAATGGGCAATTTTGCTGAGTATGTCCACTATCACAAATATCACAGTTTTCCCTTGAGAATTTGGCAAACCTTCAACAAAATCCATGGAGATGTCTGTCCAAACTCTCTGTGGAATTGGCAAAGGTTGTAGCAGTCCAGGATAGGCACTCAGATCTGGCTTTTGTCTCTGGCACACATCACATTCCCTTACCCATTGCTTCACTGTTCTCCTCATTTTCTTCCAATAAACCACTGCATACAGCTTTTTCAAAGTCACTTGTACATCTGAATGTCCTCCCACTGGCTCAGAATGGAAATGTTGAAACAATTGCTTTCTCAATTCTGTGTCATTACCCACCATCAACTTACCTTTTCTTCTCAATTGTTGATTTGCCAAAGTATACTTTCCAAAACTGTTACCACTGGCTTGCAACTTATCCATTAACTTGATCAATTCAGGGTCCTTACTCCAACTGTTTTTGATTTTGTCTAATAGCTCACTTGAGACCACAGTAGCTACCAAACTAGCCAATTCACCTTGATTGTCAATTCTGGACAATGCATCAGCAGCAGTGTTCTCACAACCTTTCTTGTACTCAATTTCATAATCATACCCCAAGAGTTTAGGCAACCATTTCATTTGAAAAGGAGTAGTCAACCTTTGATTCAGTAAGTACTTCAAACTAAAATGGTCAGTTTTGATCTTAAAATGTCTGTCTAATAAGTATCCTTTCCATTTTTCCAAAGCTAAAATGACTGCAAGGAATTCTTTCTCATAAGTAGAAAGAGTTTTATGTTTTTCAGAAAGAGACTTACTTAGAAATGCAATAGGATGACCATTTTGTTGCAATACTACTCCAATGCCAGTCCCACAAGCATCTGTTTCCACCACAAAGTCTTGATTAAAGTCAGGTAAGGCCAGAACTGGAGCTGTCATCATGGCTTGTTGCAACTTCTCAAAGGCTATCTGAGCTTCAGTTGACCATTTGAATGCATTTTTCTTCAATAGAGCAGTCAAAGGCTTACTGATTATGGCATAATGTTTGATGAATCTTCTATAGTACCCAGTCAATCCAAGAATACCCCTTAATTGTTTCACATTCTTAGGCACTGGCCAATCCTTAATGGCTTGTATCTTAGCTGCATCAGTAGCTACACCCTGTGCAGTTATGACATGTCCAAGATACTCCACTTTTTCCACAGCAAAAGAACACTTAGATTGTTTAGCAAACAATGTATTTTGTCTCATCACCAATAGCACAGACCTCAAATGATCCACTTGTTCTTCCATGTTTTTGCTGTAAATGAGGATATCATCAAAGAACACCAACACAAATTTTCTTAAAAAGGGCTTGAAAACTGTGTTCATGAGTGACTGAAAAGTTGATGGAGCATTAGTAAGGCCAAATGGCATGACCAAAAATTCATAATGGCCATCATGGGTTCTAAAAGCAGTCTTTTCAATATCAGCTTCTCTCATTCTGATTTGGTGATACCCTGACCTCAAATCTAACTTAGAGAAAACTGTTGCACCATGAAGCTCATCAATCAATTCTTCTATCATGGGTATTGGAAACTTATCTTTGATTGTTTCCTTGTTCAGTTGCCTATAATCCACACACATTCATTAACTTCCATCTTTCTTTTTGACCATCACAATAGGAGAAGAAAAAGGACTTTGGCTGTGTCTAATCACCCCTAAATCCAGCAACTCATTCACCATTTGTTCAATTGCATCCTTCTGCACTGGTGGATGTCTATAAGGTCTGACATTAACTGGTGGAGTGTTTGGCATAAGCTGAATTTGATGATCATGAGACCTTTTAGGTGGTAAGGAGGTGGGTACTGCAAATACATCACCAAATTCTCCCACAACAGAGGTAACATGATCATTAGTTTCCACCTTTTCTTCAATTTGTAACAAACTTGGAGCACAGATATACATCATCAATGAACTAGTGGCCACTTTCTTACCACTCATCCATTGCAAAGTAGCTTGTGGAGTTCCCCTGAGCCAAACTTTCTTGTTGTTGTAAGTGAAACCCATGGTAAGTTTTTCAAAATTCCACTGAATGGTTCCTAACTTAGCCAACCATTGTACTCCCAACACCATTTCACAAGCTCCCAAGGGCAAAATCATAGCATCCACTTCATAAACCATATCCCCCACAGTCAAAGCTAACTTATAACACATGAAAGTACTAATCATGTCCTGTCCATTAGCCACTGTGACTTGCAAAGGACATGTCTTCTTGAGCCCCACCCTAACCTTTTAGCAGTTTGCAAATCTAAAAAGTTATGTGTACTCCCTGAATCTACCAATATATGAATCTTCTGCTTACCAATACTACCCCTAACTCTCATTGTTTGGAAAGTATTAGTACCAGTCAAAGCATTCAAAGATATCTGAGGTGGATTATCTTCACAAAATTGCATACATCCCTCAGTATCAAATTCATTCTCACCACTATCCTCCAATGGTTCTAATTCCTCTTTTTCCTCATCACAATCTCCCTCACCAACCACTGTAAAGAGTACAATTGTCCTGCACACTTATAGCCAAGCACATACTTTTGATCACAGTAAAAATACATCTTATTAGCCCTCTTTTCTTCATATTCTCTTTGAGACAACCTTCTATTTTGATTGTAACCAGTGTTTGGCTTAACTGTTTTGTTACTAGGTAAAGCCAACACATTACTTGTTCTAGCATTCACATTATTATTAACTCCAAAAGTGTTATGAGGAACTACTTTAGCAACAGGAGTAGGTAACAAAGGAGAATACCTTGATTTCAAAGCCACCAGTGTTTGTTCTTGCATCTTAGCCATATAGAACACATCAGATAAGGACTCCAAAGTGAACAACCTTATTTGCAGGCTAATTTCATTCTTCAACCCACCAAGAAACAAACTAATAGCATGTTTTTCACTCAATTCTACCCTGTTTAGCAAGTCCTCAAACTTTTCTTGGTACTCCTTCATAGAACCTTCTTGTTTCAACTTCTTCAATTCCATCAATGAATCATCAAAAACTGACCCAAAACGCCTCAAAACCTCTCTTTCATACACTTCCCAAGAAGAATTTTCACCAAATCTATTGCAGAACTGTTGATGCCATACCAAAGCTTTTTCATACACATGCATGGACACCAATTCAATCTTTTCACAATCCTCCACAACACCATCAATCTTAAAGAACTGCTTGCATCTAAACACCCATCCTTTCACATCATCCCCATTAAACTTTGGAAACTCAATTTTTGAAAGTCTCCCTTGACCCCTTCCAATTCTGTTATTCTGTTGACCCCCACTGCCATGAGTTTGACTTCCATTATGATTACTAGTACCTTCCCCATTTTTGAGTCTGTTAATCTCAGTGGTCAACACATTTTGACCCACCAGATAACCATTCATTTCTTCCCTCATTGTTTGAAGCATTTGGGTGAGTTCATTCATGGATTGTTGTAAAGATTCCATGGATGGAGCAGATGTAGCTCTTGTATTCACCATCAAATTGGTATTACTACTACTCATCAACACTGGACTAATAACTACCAATTCTGTTCTGGGTTACTCAATCCAACTGCTTCTCACCAGCTTGTTCAAAACCAGAGAATTTAACCACTAATGGGCTGGTCTTGTGGCAGTACAGATGATTGACACTAACCAGTTGAAATCAGAACAGTGAAACTAGTGGTGACTAGTTTCTTTGACCGGAAATCTTTGTTTTTCAGCCGGAATTTGACCGAAGAAGATAACCGGAATTCAAGAATTGTCAGTGTAACAAATGTTGAAAAATTATGGTGCCAAGAAAGGGCTCTTGATACCACTTTGATATGAGTTAAACTAGAAATCTTGTTAGAAATGTAGTTTAACAAGAAACTGAATTAGGAATCCAAGAAATAGAATTGAACTCGAAATAACAGAATCAATGATTTGTGATTTGGATTATGAATTGTGAATTACAATCAAGAAGAAGAGTTTACAAGTTTTCTGAATGAATTCAAAAGTGAAAATGAATGACAGATATAAAGGAAAACTAGTAACAGATTTTGGGCGCCAAAATCTGTTATTCAAATGTTAGTTAAAACTGGACACGTGGCATATTTGAACACGTGTCATTTTAATTCATAGCAAAACACGTCTCTAAAAAATAGATGTCAAACATACCGCAACCGAGGTTGCGGCAAGTAAAAAAAGTTAACGACATCAATGACAATGAAAGGGTCTTACAGTGGAATTTAAAATATCATTTTTGGCTGTGTGAAGCATACAAAGAAAAATCTTTGCACATGACTTTGTGGCAAAGGTATTTCTACTCAACTTGATTTTATTATTTATTCATGCACATTGGTTAACTTAATATGCGTAGTACTATATATACTGGAATTGAATTGATTGCTTATTGTTGATTTTATCACAACCAGTTTATTGATTAAAAAAAAATGGCACAGGAGAACACAATTGAGAAAATCTTCAAAATATTTATTGAGATTATACCAACCTATAACTTGTGTTTACCTTTACATACTTTGCAAATCTGGTTTAAGAGCTTCACAAACTCAATAGGTTCGGAGTACTCAATTTTTTCAGGTCTTGTGCAAGTTATAGACTTCGAGAGAATGGATGCATAGAAAGTTGAATCAATGTTTTCTTGACAGCAATAAAAGAGCTTACTATTAACATAAATAAAAACGCAGCCAGCGAGAAGCTAGAGCGGAGTTAGACACCAAAAACAGGGGAAATGACACAAAAACAGGGGAAATGACACAAAAACAGGGCAATATTGGAAACATATCCTACATACTAAACAGGGTTTCATTAACCCAATTAGTAAACATTACTAGTACAGAAAACCCACACATGATACAAGTACAAAGCAAAAATCAAATCTAACTATATTTATTCCATGACAACTTGCATTCCTATAA
>LBNU01038964.1:0-35046 GCA_014162995.1 Artemisia annua
TGTTAGTGGGTTAGATGAATGATGTATGTGTAAAATGTAATGAGAAGTGATGGAGATTTTCTTGCAAGTGACTTGGTATTTATACCCAAACCAACCAGACCACTGGCGGAACCGGCGGAACCAAAACAAGGGTTCCGCCCTTGTATCCCCAGGGTTCTGCCAGGTCTGACAGTCAAAGCTTACAAGAAATCTTTCCATATCTAGCAAGGTCACATCAAGTTATTTCTAGTCAAACACACATTGAATAAACTTGGAATCCTTCCAAAATGTGTAAGAGGTCTTATGGAAAGTCAAACACACAATCTTTCCATAGATGCACATGATGTGATGTAACACTTTCTTTATTAAGAAATATGAAAGTGTTATGTCTAATATGAAATGTAAATGTAGCAAATGAAGTCTAGTTATGCAAGACTTAAACTATAATTATGTTTTACTTAAAACTAAAGTTTACACTTTGTCGTTAACAAAACTTAGCACAGATCGTAAAATATAAACAACGTTTTTAGGCGATATTTGTATTAACAGTCTCCCCCTTTTTGTTGACGACAAAACATAAACTTTTTATTTAAGTAAATCACTAATTTTAGTGTTAAGTCTTTAAAAGTTTTATATTTAAACTTGTTTTACTTAATTGATGAAAATCATTTTAAGTTTATAAGTTTAGATATATTTTCTCCCCCTTTTTGTCGAAACAAAAAAAAGAGTTGCGAAGCGGAATGATGCAAGTGCTCCCCCTTGGACAATACTCCCCCTAAAAGGATGGATTTTGAACCTACAACAAAAGAGTTAGTTGGCGGTAATGACACATGATAAATCGTCTAGCCATAGCATAATATGAGAATCTAATCAAGCACAATCACAACTCATATATGATCAACCAACAATGCAAACAAGATAGTAGAAAAGATGTCATTCCAAGTAAAATTTGACTTTTTCAAAAGTCAAAGACAAGAAATGAAAAATTCTATCCTACTAAAAAAATAAAAGGAAAAGAGAAAAATAACTAAGAAAATAAAAGTCCTACTTCTATAAATGGAAGTCTCCCTACATTTTCTTAAGTGGGGCAAAAGGCCTCCAAACATGCTCTAGGATTGGTTTGGGTGAGAAAGAGCATCCAAACGCTCAAGAATGTGTTTTAGAGCAAAGCGGGTTTCATCATGGACTTGGTGAAGCAACATTTTGATGCTTTCACCCATTTTGACCATATGCTCACATTGTGAGCAACCATGGTGAGGATTGGGTGGTAATGGGTCATTTGATGATGTTGGTTGCTTGAGTGGAAGATGGGTTTGGAATGGAGTCAAGCAAGGTGGTTTGAATTTCCATTGCTTGATGAAGGTGATTTTCTACCATCCTCTCAATTTCCTCATAAGAGGGAAAGATGGACTCAAAGGATTAGGATTGGGGGTTTGGTTGAGTTGGGTGATCATGGAGTTCAAAGTTTGGTTCTCCATATAGAGGACCATGAATGTCTTTGAAGAGTGGGTGAAACAACAATGGTTTTGGTTGGTTGAAGACTTGTTGTTGTAGTAGATTTTGATCAAAAGGCTCATTGGGCTCAAACAATGGCCTTTGTTTTTCATTTGTCACTCGCTCAAGTGGATCAAACGAGTGCAAAGGAGGTGGATTGGTGGATCTTGGTGGAAGATCCTCAAAATCTTCTACAAACGGATGTGGTGATGTTGGTGGAGACCCAAATAGCTCCATTGGTTCAAGTTTAGGTAATGTAGGTGGTGATGGAGACTTGGATGGTTGGGTTGGTGCGGGTGGTGGACTTGGATCAACGGGTGTCTTGGTTGGTGGTGGAGTGGTGAGCTCTTGGTTTGTTTGGGTGATGGAGTGGGAGTTGCAAGGTTTAGAAAGTGTTCACTTTTGATGGGTGAGGAGAATTCATCCGAAGATGAGGAGCTTAGGTTGATTGTGTTGTGAGAGCAAAATGGTTTTACACTTATACGTGCGGTTCTCCTAATGGGTCGAGATGGTTGAGAGGTTGTTGTTGACTTTGTCATTGTCAAAGTTGTGGTTTAGAAGCTTAAGATCAGAGATTTTGATGGTGATGGTGTGATTTGAAGTGTTGCAAGATGGTCAAATTTATAGAGTGGAAGAGATGTTGGAAGGGGTGTTCGGATTTGATGTTCTACCATACAAATATTGAGGTTTCTAATGATTTGGGTGAGTTATGCATGTTGTCAAATCAATGGAAGTCAATCCAATGAAAGTAGTGGAGTAAGAAGACAAAGATTTGCACTAAATGCTTAGTGGTCATGTCAAATTGGTTGGAAGAATATGTTCCACGGATTGCAAGGAGCCTTTAGGAGGGTTCCTTCCCTTATGGATGAGGGTTCCTTGAGTTGGTTATGGCCAATTTTGATTTTTGGCGGGAAATGGTTTCCTATGTGTTTTAGAGGCTGAGAGTGACCCTAGTATGCATAACAACTAATGGGAAATGAGTTTCTATCTAAAAAGGATGGTTTGGTGTTGTGTGGAAGTTGCAATTTTGAAAACGTAAAGAAAACTTCTGCACGTGACTGGCGGAACCCTGCGACATCAAGGGCGGAACCCTTGTGAGGGTTCCGTCTGATCCGTTGGGCCAAAACTGGGTTACCCAGAATTTTGCACTGGCGGAACCCTGTTAATGGTTCCGCCTGATCCGTCTGACCCCAAAAAGTAGACAGTCCGTGTTTTTTACCGTCGAGACGAATTTCAAATTTTCCGAAAACTCCTAAAAACAAAAATTTATCCCATATCTGATTAGGAAATGCAAAAAATGGACATGGAAACACTCATACCATTGGACTTTGACCGGGGGCTAGGGATTTTCACTATACTTAGTGAAATTTTGCATAATCTTGAAAATTTGACAACATGCCAAATGTTGTCATCCTGCATCATTGTTAGTTCATACATGTTCTAAACATAGTTAAATATCCCTACANAGACAGTCCGTGTTTTTTACCGTCGAGACGAATTTCAAATTTTCCGAAAACTCCTAAAAACAAAAATTTATCCCATATCTGATTAGGAAATGCAAAAAATGGACATGGAAACACTCATACCATTGGACTTTGACCGGGGGCTAGGGATTTTCACTATACTTAGTGAAATTTTGCATAATCTTGAAAATTTGACAACATGCCAAATGTTGTCATCCTGCATCATTGTTAGTTCATACATGTTCTAAACATAGTTAAATATCCCTACAAACACATGAATCCATAACACAAATTGTTTAACAACCAAATTGTTCAAATGACATGTTGTGCCAAACACTCCTTCCCACACGCTCTCATTGACGATCCACCTTCTTCTTGAGCTTGCCAAGGAACCTCTCAAGACATTTGAACATCCCCTTTGTTTGCTTGAACTCCGCCGACTCATTTGGAATAGTTGGAAGTTGTGAAAGGTATTCTAGAGGTGGAAGCCTAGAGTTGGGTAAACTCTCGTCTTCACTCATTGAAGATGATGATGAGGAAGTAGGAGGATGAGGGCGTTTCCCTTGGGTTTTGTAGACTCTCTTATCACTAAGTGGGACAAATGTGTGTGGGATTAGAGAGTAGTCTAGGCGAAGACCTCTAGGAGTTGGAGGAATTGGAGCAATGTGCCTAAAGAGATGAGTCAAGAGCATTTCATATGGCATAGCCGTTGTACCTTGCACGGGAATGTCGGCCATTCTTTTAGTCATGTAGTAGGCTAGGTTGAAGGGTTGCCTAACGGACAAGGAGTAGAGCATGTAGCAAAGGCAAACATTGATATAATCCCGGTTTCCTACGGTGCTAATGACATTGGCTCTAAGGAGTTCCTCCCATTTCTTGAAATGGGGCTTGAGTTCATTGAGTTCCATACCATATGGGTCCTTGTTGACCTCATTCCCGGTACGTTTTTTCCTAGTGTTGGAGGTCCTAATGAAGAGGTGGTCATGAAGTTCATCCTTTGACACAAGAGTTGTATCATAGGGATGAATGCGGTCAATGAGTGTGTCAAGAGTTGAGAGGGAATGTTTGTCGGTATAGATGCAAGTACTACGGTTTGGAACACCTAAGATTTGAGCAAATTCATTGAGAGTGAAGGAGTATTGATGGCTACTAGCCATAAAGTTTATAGACATGAGACCATACTCATCGGTGGAGAGAGTGACGGATGCATAGAATTCTAAAATGAACCTAGGACAAATAGGCTCGTCGATTTCTAAGAGACAATCAAAGTTGATGGTAGCAAGTTCCATCGGTAGGTTTGTACCGGCTAGGAAGGATGGGTCAATAGTTCTACCCTCGTGGACATAACGCTTTTCTAGGGCTTTGAAAATGTTGATTTGGGCTTCGGTAAGACCTTTGTTTGGTGGTGTTTGGGTAGGTACTTAATGGTGTCCTTGTGGTCGTAATGAGTCACGGGAGGCATGATGATTCCTAGAAAAATAAAATTTCACATTTTAGTCTTAAGTTAGCGACTAATGCAATGTGGATGTTCTATAGTGTGCCTATATGAAAACAATGTGGAGGTGCGGTTATCTTGACTCATTTTGATGCTTAAAACGTTTTGTAATGCAAGTTTTGTTATAAAACAAAAGATAACCCAAACGCTCCTAATTAATTGTAGATTCTTTTAAATGTACCCGAAAATACATATTAGTTATGTATTCCCTTTAGCATTCAAGAGACATTATGCAAGTGATGTTTTAAACATAACGTTTTTATTTTGTATTCATATTGTGAGACGAAAAAATATTTGTCCTATTTGTGAGAAATTTTTGCAAAAATTTGACATGGGGTATTTTAGCAAACATGTTAATAACTAATAAGAATGCAATTCCTAACTATGGGAAACATGATTAGTTTTGTTAAACACCTAATTTTCTGCATGAATTACTCAAGTTAATGCATAACAACAAGTTTTTGTTTTTGTGCGAAAATAGAATTCCTAGACTCAGATCAGGAGTGTAATCATGTTTAGAATACTTACAATGATGATTGGTGAGCAATGTGTATGAAGGAAAGACCAAAATTTCGTAGGTGTGGATGAGTGGTGAAGTGAATAGTAGCAGTTTGGAAGTGGTGGTATGAAATAATGGGTGTTTGGTTTAATATAAACTAATAAAAAGTTTCTGCAGGTCGGCGGATACGGAGGAACCAAATAGGGGGTTCCGTCCATTGTGGCTGAGGGTTCCGCCGAGTCTGCTGAGAAATGTTTTTTTATTGATTTGTTTTTATTTTTGTGATTTTTGTCTAATGTTCAGAACTACAATGTAGGTTCCATGAGTCCTAAGCCTAGCCTAAGAAGGTTAAATGGTTCTCGTTTAAGAGGTTTTGTGAGAATGTCGGCTATGTTGTCTTTGGAAGAAACTTTCTCGATTGAGATGTTTCCTTTTTGGATGTTGTCACGAAGAAAGTGATGACGGATTTCGATATGTTTAGTACGGGCATGTTGGACTGGATTCTTACTAAGATCTATGGCTCCTTTGTTGTCTCAAAGAATGGAGATGTCGTTAAGTTGAATTTCGTAGTCGACAAGAGCTTGCTTCATCCAAAGGGCTTGTTGACATGCTTTTCCGGCCGATACGTATTCGGCTGCCGTTGTTGAGATAGCAAGAGCCGTTTGCTTCTTAGAGAACCATGAGGTGAGACAATGTCCAACGAAAGTACAAGTACCACTTGTGCTTTTTCTATCAACATAGTCACCGGCATGATCCGAGTTGGCATACACTATGGTGTTAACTCCTGTTCCTTTGGGATACCATAAACCTAAATGTGTAGTGCCCTTGATGTATCTAAAGATCCTTTTAACGGCTACAAGATGAATTGTTTTAGGATCTTCTTGAAAACGAGCACATAGACAAACACTAAACATAATGTCGGGTCTACTAGCCGTTAGATAAAGTAGACCTCCAATCATACCACTATATTTAGTGCTATCTACGGATTCGCTTTCCTCATCCTTGGTAAGTTTAGTTTCCGTGGAAATAGGTGTTTTGATTGGTTTTGAATCTTCTAGTCCAAATTTCTTAAGCATATCCTTAACATATTTTGATTGGTTAAAGAAGATACCATCTTCTAGTTGTTTGATTTGGAGTCCTAGGAAAAAGTTGAGTTCTCCCATCATACTCATTTCAAACTCGTCATGCATGATTTTAGAGAAATCAACACATAATTCTTGACAAGTTGATCCGAATATAATGTCATCAACATAGATTTGTACTATGATAATATGTGAACCTTTCTTCTTAGTGAAGAGAGTATTATCAACTAAACCCATGGTATACTTATGGTCAACTAGGAAGGTTTTAAGTCGATCATACCATGCTTTTGGAGCTTGCTTAAGTCCGTATAAAGCTTTTTTAAGTTTGTAAACATGATTAGGTTTTTCAAAGTCGGTGAAGCCCGGTGGTTGAGCAACATATACTTCTTCATTTATAAACCCGTTTAGGAATGCACTTTTGACGTCCATTTGAAAGAGTTTAAAATTGTGTGCGCATGCATATGCAAGTAAAATTATAATTGACTCGAGCCTAGCAACCGTAGCAAAAGTTTCATCGTAGTCGATGCCTTCTTGTTGATTATAGCCTTGTGCTACTAGCCTAGCTTTGTTTCTAGACACTATACCATTTTATTACGAAAGACCCATTTTGTTCCAATTATTGTTTGACTCTTTGGTTGAGGAACTAATTTCCAAACATCATTCCTAACAAATTGGTTTAATTCTTCTTGCATGACTATTACCCATGACTCATCTTTTATTGCTTCGTTTATGTTTTTCGGTTCAATGGTTGACACGAAACAAAAGAAGTTGCTTTCATTTTGAACTTTTGATCTTAGTGTTCTTTCGTTAATGTTTCCTATGACACTATCTAATGGATGGCTTTTTGATTCTTTGACATTGACAATTCTTTGTTTAGTAGTTCATCTTCCTTGTCATTATCTAAGATCTCTTGACTTTCTATTACTTGACTTTCAACTAAGTCATCATCTACCAAAGGTGATGTCTTAGAGGGAGGTGGACTCTCGTCAAATGTTACGTTCAACGATTCCTCGACTCTTAAGGTTTCTTTGTTTAAGCTTTACTACTTTGTGAATATCCAAGAAACACACCTTCATAAGACTTTGGGTCAAATTTGGTGAGAGAATCTTTTGTGTTAAGAATAAAACATGTACTCCCAAATACTCTAAAATAACCTATTGTAGGCCTCTTACCTTTATAAAGTTCGTATGGAGTTTATTTAAAAATGGTCTTATTAAGACACGATTTAAAATATAAGTTGATGTGTCAACGGCGTTACAATATTTTTTGTGGAACATTTTGTTCATTAAGCATTGTTCTACTCATCTCTTGAAGTGTTCGGTTTTTACGTTCTACTACACCATTAGATTGAGGGGTACGTGGAGCCGAAAAGTTATGAGTTATACCATTTTTATCACAAAAGTCTCCAAATTGAAATTCATTAGCAAATTCACGACCGTGATCCGTTCTACTAGACACAATGCATGATCCTACTTGATTTTGAAATTTCTTACTTAGAATTTCTAATTGATCAAAAGCTTCGTTTTTTACTTTTCGAAAATTTTGTCCAAGTATATCTTGAATAATCATCTACTATTACCAAAGTATAGAAGTTACCTCCATAACTTTGTATAGCGGATGGACCGAACAAATCCATATGCAAAAGTTCTAGACACCTAGATGTGGACACCATGTTTTTAGCCTTATGGCTACTATGAACTTGTTTACCGACTTTGCAAGCATCACAAAAGTGTTGGTCATATTTCAACTTAGGTAGGTTTCGAACTAAGTCTTTGGAGGAGAGGTTTTGGATAAGTCTCATGTTAGCGTGTCCTAAACGTCTATGCCATAAAGTTGAAGATTCATCTAATGATGCGAGACAAAGTTTGTCTCTAGATATTTGATCCATCTTCATGACATATACGTTATTCTTAAGAACACCTTTGGCTATGGTTATGCCATCTTTAAGTATTTTACTTCCATTTTCACTGAAAAGGACGTTATACTTTTTGCGGAAAGGTTGACTAATACTAAGGAGATTAAAACCTAGATTATCAACATGAGCTACATCATCTATAGAAAGGGAGTTATTAGAGATTGTACCTTTTCCGATGATTTTGCATTTAGCTTTGCTACTAAAAGTAACATTACCTCCATCACATTTTTGATATATTGAAAAGAGGCTTTTGTTACCCGTCATGTGTCTTGAACAACCACTATCTTTGATCCATTCATCTGGTTTCAAACTAACTTTGAAGCACACCTATTTTATGAAAAACACTCAAACGTTTGGTCCCCAATATCTCATGGGTCCATTTTGGTTAAACATACCATTAACTTGATCCATGTATGAAAATGGAACAAATGGGTTCCGTGACATGTAATTTGGAGTTTGGTAATGTCTAGATAAGTTTTGGTTCCAACCATGTTGGTAGTTTGGTCGTGTGTTGTAATTACTCTTTGGAAAAGGGAGTTTGAGAATAGGAGTCTTAGGTCTAGGTTGAGTAGATTTAGTTCTAAATTCATTTCTACCAAGTCCTACTCCAACTTTAATAGCTGGTTTTAGTTTTCTTTCATTTGTACTAGTTTTGGACTTGTTTGTAACTTTAACGAATTTAGTACGATCCGGCATAGAAACAAACTTTTCTGCTGCAGATCCCGCAAACCTTTGGGTTCAACAGGCGGAACCCTATTTTGGGTTCCGTCTGATCCGTGGGTACCTGTAGCAGTTTTGTTAGTTTCTTGTGCTTTCTCGTCTTGTTTCGTTTGACTCTTTGACGTTTCTAATTTCATGAAACCTAGTCCTGTTTTATCAAACGGTGACTTTTGAAGTTTCATTATTTCATCCGCACAAGAAATACTTTTATCGAATCTTTTAAACTTTGTGGTTTGTTTTATTAGATCATTTTGAGTAATTCTAAGTTTCTCAACTTCTAATTTAAGCTCTTCACATGATTTACACAATTTGTTAATATCTTTACTCTTTTCTAACCTCTTAGCGTTTTCTTTTAACTCATAAACTTCATTTTCCAAAAACTCCTTTTTAGTTTTCAAAAATTTATTTTTGTTTATGATTTTTAAGCTTAGTTCACAAAGTTTGTTATATTCTTTTTGTAAGGTGTCATCATCAATAGAAGAACAAGATGAGTCGGAGTGTACCTCATTTGAGTCATGAGCCATAAAAGCAATTTCGTCATTCTTTGGCTCCTCGTCATCTTCTTCATAATCACTCCAAGTACCACTTACAAAAGCTTGTTGAGATTTACTTTTGGGTGGTTTTGGACATTCTCCTATGAGATGCCTTGTGTCTCCACACCTAAAGCATTTCCTTTCAACATTTCCTTTCTTATCATCACGATCTTTTCAGAAGGTTTCTTGTCATCTTTAGGTTGCCTTACAAACTTCCCTCGTCTACGAAAGAACTTCTTGAAATCTCTAACGGCCATGGCGTATTCTCCATTGTCACTATCCGAACTACATTCTTCATCATCACTTGATTGAACTCTAGCCTTCAAGGCAATGGACTTGACCTTTTCTTTCTTGCCCTTGACTATTTCCGAATCTTTTTCCATAACCATTTCATGAACTTTGAGGTTACCAATTAGCTCGTCAAGTGACATGCTTGAAAGATCCTTGGATTCTTCAATTGCCGTCACTTTTGCTCTCCATTTCGGATGGAGTGCTCTAAGAAATTTCCTGACAAAATTCTTGCTACAAAAAGATTCGTCAAGTGCTTTAAGTGAAGTAATAATAGTGTTAAACCTAGCAAATGCACTATCAATAATCTCATCTTCGGGAATAGAAAATTGTTCATATTGTTGAATAAGAAGATCAATTTTGTTATCCTTAACTTGTGAGTTTCCTTGATGAGTTACTATTAAAGATTGCCAAATTTCTTTAGCTGTTTTACACATGAATACTCTTTCATATTCTTTCTTAGGTAAAGCATTGTAAAGCATCATTTTCGCCTCATTATTTTTAGCAATCAATTTATTTTGATCTTCATTATGTTTAGTAATTGAGCTATCCTCATCTTTACTATTTGAAGTATCTTTAAAATTAGGTATATTATCACCATCAATGATTATATACCATAGATCTATATTTTTAGATTTCATGTAAGTTTCAAATCGGTTTTTCCAATATATAAAACCGTTTGCTTCAAAAAGTGGTGGTCTTTGCATAGATTGCCCTTCTTTGTAATTTTCAAAATTCATGGATCGTTTCAAGTTTTAAAATACAATATATTTTAAAAGCTTGAGTAACGTAGCTCTTGATGCCAATTGTGGAAAACTAGAAGGGGGGTTGAATAGTTTACCGGTTTTTTTTAACTTAATTATCTTTTGAAACTTTGCGTGTAATCAAAGATCTAAACTAAAGACAATATGTAATATACAAAGATAAAGAAAGAAACGATCAAGCCACAACACAAGTGTTTATCGTGGTTCGGCTACAAGGACTCTTTTTCCTTGCCCTACTCCACGCCCCGAGTATCCAACTCGAGAGTTTCTTTCACTAGTCAACAAGCTCCTTTCACCGGCGGAGAAAACCTTACACGTCGCTTACACAAGATTACCGACACAAAGCTAGATGTCGAGTTCTTTTACAAGGGTACAACCACTCCCGTCACACTATGTATTTTAAGGCCTAAAATACTAACCGATCACAACTTGAATATGCACAATCAAATGAAGTATAAACTACACGAAGTCTATACAATGCTAAGCTAACAAGTCTTGCAACGTTGTGTTGAGTACTTGTAACTTTGATATGAACTTGTGAACTTCTTTGCTACAAGAGAGCTTCACACAAATGAAAATGTTAGTGGGTTAGATGAGTGATGTATGTGTAAAATGTAATGAGAAGTGATGGAGATTTTCTTGCAAGTGACTTGGTACTTATACCCAAACCAACCAGACCACTGGCGGAACCGGCGGAACCAAAACAAGGGTTCCGCCCTTGTATCCCCAGGGTTCTGCCAGGTCTGACAGTCAAAGCTTACAAGAAATCTTTCCATATCTAGCAAGGTCACATCAAGTTATTTCTAGTCAAACACACATTAAATAAACTTGGAATCCTTCCAAAATGTGTAAGAGGTCTTATGGAAAGTCAAACACACAATCTTTCCATAAATGCACATAATGTGATGTAACACTTTCTTTATTAAGAAATATGAAAGTGTTATGTCTAATATGAAATGTAAATGTAGCAAATGAAGTCTAGTTATGCAAGACTTAAACTATAATTATGTTTTACTAAAAACTAAAGTTTACACTTTGTCGTTAACAAAACTTAGCAAAGATCGTAAAATATAAATAACGTTTTTAGGCGATATTTGTATTAACAATATACTTTTAACAAATTTTTTCTTCATGTTTTTCACCTTTTTTTCACGTTTTTTTAACTTTTTTTTTTTTTTCGTTGCTGAAATTTGCATGAAAAAAGCACATGTAATTAAACATTAATTTGAATATATTAATAATATCACATCTGATATTAGTGTCGAATCACATATGATATGTAATATTAAATGGAATTTAACGCTAATATTACATGTGATATTACATATTATATGTAATTTAACACTAATATCACATGTGATATTATTAGAATATTCAAAATAGTGTTTAATCACATGTGATTTCTCATGTTATTTTTAGATACGAAGAAAAAAGAAAGTAAAAAAAAAGTGAAAAAAAGAAAAATAAAAAGTTTGTCGAAAGTATATTAAAGTGTCCGTCTATAAATAGATAATTAAATGTTGGTCGTGATGGTATAATTTGTTCTCTCAAACAATTAACGGTTCTTGACATAATTAAATTATACAAAATAGGTGAAATATTAAAATAATTTTAATCTCAACCATTGATTTCATTTTATATTGATGATAGGTATTAGTGCTTTGGTATGTGAGAAAAATTTGATATGTAAAATAACTATTTTCATACAATATAACTTGTATTTTTTGTATAATTTTATGAAATTTTAACACACGGTTGTGCCGTTCGCCATTAAAAAAAAAATACATCCATTTTGACAGACTTTTGCTCCTTCAGTTCCACCTCTCATTATCTAAATATAGTACTCCGTTGCCAATTTTAGCATGTAATCGATAGGTACATATTAGCAAAACCCATCTTACATATATTTGAAAAAAAAAAAAAAAAAACAAATTTTTACATTTAATGCATTTAAAAGATAAACTTGTCATTATAATAATTAAATGTCCACATTTATTGTATCCCTCTTAAAAATTTTGTTTTTTAGAGACAATTTCATTTTTTCATCTATAGATGATTATATCCTTATAAAACTTATACTATATATTTCAAAAAAAACATTTTTTATAATTAATGCATTTAAAAGATAAACTTGTCATTATTAATAATTAAATATCTACATTTATTGTATCCATCTTAAATTTTTCTTTTTAAGGACAATTTCATCTATATATCATTCAAATTCAAAAACTTACATGTATTTGTAAGAAAACATTTTTCAAATTTAATGCATTGAAAAGATAAGCTTGTCATTATTAACAATTAAATATCTACATTTATTGTATCCATCTTAAATATAATTTTTCTATTTTTAACTATTCATAATACTATCACATGCTAAACACACTCTCTTACTAAAATATTATATAATATTATATTATAAGAAACCGACAGAAGACAACAAACAAAGGTTGATTTCATTTCTTGAAAACATAAAAACAAAAACATATTTTTGTCAGATTCTAACCTTAAACCCCACTCTCACCAACACACAAACCACACGCCCACCCCTCCTCCTATGTTACTACTCATCATTCATTCATCAATGTTTGAAACAATAAATACATACATTTTATAAATATTCTAGACATTCATTGGACTATACTTGACTAGATTATTATTATTATTATTTATAAAAAATATTTATCTGATATTGAAGAAAGAAAGAAAAAAATGTTTAAATCAGTGGTGGTTTTGTATGAAGGGGAAAAGATGTTAGGAAACGTTGATGTTAGTTTTACTCCTGAAAATTTCAGGGTTTTGAGACATAAAATAAGTGGTAAAGTTGTGGTTTCGCATTTGTCGAAACCCAGCGAGAGATGTTCGCCTCTCGCTGTGTTGCATACCATAACTAGTAGTGGTAATGGTAGACGTAATGGGGTTTGTTTGAAGATGGAGTGCAGAGATACCAGCAATCATTGGATGCATTTTTTGTACACCAAATGTTTACAGCAGAACAAGGTATACATACATTTGGAATGTTGTTAGAGGACTTATAGGAGGACTAAATAACTTATGTAAATGACATTTACATTTGTGCCGTTTTAGCGGATTTAGATGATGAAAGGATTGATTAGTGTGTTGTGGAGCGAAAGATTTGATTTAAAATTTGCGTTCTTTTGGGCTTAAGCTTATGATAAATAAGCTCATATATATGCCAAGGTTGAGTATTTGAATTAGCTTATGACAAAAAAAGGTGGAAAAAGGCTTAAAAAGTTATATAAGCCCATAAGCCACAAAAAAGTGGCTTGTCAGACCCACTTGTATAAGCTTATCCAAACACTTCAATGAGCTTATTTTTGCTATATAAGCTAATAACCTTATAAGCCTCTTATTTATAGTTGTGCCGTTTCAACTTATTAAGTTGATGAAGGATTGAATAGTGTGTTGTGGAATGATAGATTGGACTTTGGCATTTGTATAATACAAGTTGCGGTGATAACATATATAGAAGTTGTTTTGAGTTATGAGGGTGTTTAGGATTGTGTTTAACGGTAGTTATGTGATTATTGAGTTGGCAAAATGTAGGTACTAAGGAATAGCGTTTGGCAAATCATTTGACAAAAAGTATTATCTGCGTTTTCTTAAAGAGAAAAGCAGTTTTGCAGCAGCATAGTCTGTTTTGCCAATGCAATCCCAAGAGGACTGTTTTGCCAAATAGTGTTTGGCAAATCATTTGGTCATTTTGACTGTGGATATGCGATGTGTCTGAAGACGGACTGCTCGAATATGTATCTGTGCCTTATGATTTTTATTATTGTCTTAAATGGTAGACTGGAAAATGCTCTGTCCTTTGTCAATATCTTTTGGTCACATTGGGTACATTGTCAAAGAGGGACTATTAAAGTGGTAACGAAAGTATTGTTGGATATATTGTAAATGGGAAATCTAAGCATGTAGAGAAAGTACATCCAACATTGAATAAGTTATAGCTAATCAATGTGCGCAGAAGCACAATTTGACAGCTTCTTGATGATTGTCGCCATTATTACTCTCATGTTGACCTGTTGATATTTTTCTATGATTTAAGTCTGAGCTCATCATGTTCGCATTTTACATATACATGTGTGATATTATATTTATCCAGTTAGAATATGAGAGGCTTGATATTGTTTCCAGCACCTCGTGGTGACTAATACTATTTCTAATATTTCTTCTGTGTGATGTGTAGACTGCTGTTGTGTCACTTGAAGATGAGGAGCTCCATTTGGTACCTATGCGTTCTAAGGAAAGCAGTTTATACTCATACTTCTGGGGATTTATTGTTGCACCAGGACTTTACGAGTCTTGCCGTGTCATGTTAAACCTTAGGTGTCTTGGCATTGTAGTTGATCTTGACGAGACACTTATATTTGCCAATACACTTCGCTCGTTTGAAGATAGAATTCAAGCTCTAAAACAGAAAATAAGCTCTGAGGTTGATCCGCAGCGAGTAGTTGGTATGCGTACTGTCGTTAAGCGTTATGAAGATGACAGAAATATCTTGAAGCAATATGCAGAGACTGATCAAGTTGTTGAAAATGGAAAGGTAATCAAAGCACAGCCTGAGGTGATCCCCCCATTGACAGAGAATCATCAACCTCTCGTCCGACCACTTATAAGATTAAAGGATAAAAACATAATCCTGACTCGCATCAATCCGTCGGTATGCATTTATTGTCTTTAGTTGACCTTTTGCCTCACGCTTTGTTAGAGTTGGGTTACAAACGGTCTCTTTTTTCAGACTTTTATTGGTTAGTCTTATTCTTTGCATTATGTAGGTTTGTGATACAAGTGTTCTCGTTAGTCTAAGACCTGGATGGAATGAGCTTAGAAGCTACCTGACAGGTGGACGTCGAAAGCGTTTTGAGGTTTATGTTTGTACAATGGGTGAAAGAGAATATGCTTTGGAAATGTGGAGGCTTCTCGATCCATGTTCATATATGATTAAATCAAAGGAATTATTGAATCGCATTGTGTGTGTGAAACCTGGTAAGTCATTTACTTTTGATCGCAAGAACTGATATCCATCTTTGACTTTAATTATCATTGTTTTTGGCATAAATTTTCTGTATACGGTATACCATCTATGGCCGTACTCATAACTTATTCCATTTTTAGGGTTAAAGAAATCACTCTCAGATGTTTTTCATGATGGAGATGGCCATCCCAAGATGACATTAGTAATTGACGATCGTATGAAAGTGTGGGATGAGAAGGATCAACATCGGGTTCATGCTGTTTCCTCTTTTGCTCCATATTACGCTTCTCAAGCTGAAGTATTAACTAATGCTGTCAATTATCTTAATTCACTTGTATATCCTTTTTCGTTTATGCGTTAACATACTCATCTACATTTTGTGTTTTTAGGTGAATAATGATGTTCCTATTCTCTGTGTTGCTAGAGACGTTGCTTGTAACGTCAGAGGTGGTTTCTTCAAGTATGTAGTAAATGTGTTGGCTGTTTGTATTATTATTCATATTATTTTTCGGGTATGACAAGTCCTGTTTTGGGTCAGGGACTTTGACAACAGGTTTTCACAAAAAATTGCGGAGGTTGCACATGAAGATGATATCAAAGATATTATTCCTCCTGATGTGAGCTACTATTTGACTTTGGAGAACAGCAACGAGAAGTTTACGGTTGCGCCTGAAAATGATATCAAAGATATCAGTTCTTCTGATGTAAGCAACTATTCGACTTCAAAGGCATATAAATTATTAATTATCTTAATTTTGGCATTTTAGTTTTGTTTCCAGTTTTGGAATGGTTATTGCGTGTGATAAATTCTTCTTGCTTCTCAGGATGCTGCTGCTGCTTTAACTGGGAACAGAGACCCCACTGTTTTCAACGGAATGACAGATGCTGAACTAGTAAAAGGGTCACAGGTAATTGTCGTTGTACCATAAACCTGGAATAATGCATTTTTCATATAAAGCTTGCAGCTGTAATATCTTTATCAACTTTGGTCATTCAGCAGGCAATAGAACCAAGACTAAAAACTCTTTCACAGCAGAATCCCACACCTAAATTGCCAGAAGAAACCCCTAATCTTCAAAATCTCACCGAAGTTAACCTCCCTGAAACAACTGCACCTATATCGGTGCCTTCTGTACCACCAAAAATTTCAAAGCCGATTGTCCAATACACTCGTAGAAAATCGTCAAAAGAAACTCCTATTCTTCAACATGTCACCCAAGTTAACCTCCCTGAAACAACCACACAGCAGATTCCAGCGTCTCGTAGACGAGATCCAAGACTAAAAATCCCTTCACAGCAAAATCCTGCACCTATATCGGTGCCCTTTGTACAGCCAACAATTCCAAAGCCGACTGTCCAATACACTCTTAAACAGTTGCCAGAAGAAACCCGTAAGCTTCAACATGACGCCGAAGTTAACCTCCCTGAAACAACTGCACCTATATCCGTGCCCTTTGTACAGCCAACAATTCCAAAGCCGACTTGTCCAATGCACTCTTAAACAGCTGCCAGAAGAAACCCGTATTCTTCAACATGTCACCCAAGTTAACCTCCCTGAAATAAGCTTGCATAGTTCTCCAGAAAGGGAAGAAGGTGAGTTGCCAGAATCTGATTCAGATGATATGCTGAGGAGACTTCTTGTTTTACAACATGGTATGGATATGAGCAATCATGAAAGCATATAGTATTTTGAATATTCTTAATTTTGGTGAACGTGGTATTGTCCATAATTGACCGAGCTCCAGCTTTATCATTGAGTGATGAAACAGTTACAGGAAAGATGTCTTTGAAAGTTTGAATTCTGAAGTGTGCAAATACAGATTGATGTCCATGTGCGGTTTAAACCTAAATTCCAAGCATGCTGTAGTATATCATCCATTTAATGCTTTCAATTAAGATGTAAATAAACCCTCTTCAAAAATCTGAGTCAAAGACTAGCCCTCCGTGAAAACCTCATCTGCTTAATTAAGATGTTAATAACCATGTACTATAATGTCAAATTGTTTCTGTAAAACATTGAAGTGGAAGATTCATTAACCAAAACATCTGAAAGCTACCAGACTTCAGTAAAAAGCTTTAATTTTTCCTCTGCCAATGCTACATTCCACTTAGACAATATTAGATTGTGTATTCACCGTGTTCTAGGACTGTAGATACTCTTGCATTATTTGATAGGCAATAAATACAAGGATTGTATTGGCAACTGAGTGTCAAATATGTAAAAAAGTTGAAAACGTTAACTATGTGAAATGTGCAAGGGATTATAACTACAGGTTCATGTGTTTACTTAGGATATAATTTCTCGCTAAATAAATATAAATATAATGACGTGACACTGAAAGTTTGTTCTTTTGCAACAAAGATCATGCTTTGAATACAGAATTATATTTCCCATGTTGGGTTTGCGTGTTTCATAATAATTGCATCCGTAATCGAGGAATAATGTTTTTTGGTATGATATTGTATTTAGAAGGCGATGAAGATCTGTTAGAGAAGTTACCATCCAGCAAAAGGGATAGGGGTATCCAAGATGATGGAAGAGATGCTTATGATGAATCTCCTGCAGAATACTTGCATAAGATTGCTGTCAAGTGTGGAACTGAGGTATGAGACCAGGAGTCTTCCTCAATCTATTATATAATCTCAATATGGTAGTCGTTTGAAATTAAACTAATGTCAGTTCTTTTTCTTGGTATGCATATTTGCAGGTTGAGTTCAGGACAAGTTTGGTCCCAAGCACCGAACTGGTGTTCTCTACTGAGGTTTGTAAATCCTCTACTTCTTAACATTTTTATTATGAAAAAATCTTGATAAATTGATATTTTTTTATCCGACATGAATCGGGAATTATTGGAACCAAAAAGTGTACCGTATAAAACCAGTTCAGTACCAAACCAGCCCTTGAACAGGGCTCAGCATTTAGGTTAGTTCAAGCTTATTTCTTTTCTAAATGACGGTATTTCATCAAAGTAAATGAAATAAACCTGGTTTTGGACAAAAGTGAATCAGACCGATACTGTTTGTGGTTCGGTACAGTACATTTCTGGTTTATTTTATGGTTTTGTCCTGAGTTTTGCATACACATAGCCATGTTACTTATCGGTCATACCATTTTTTGTTTCCTAAAAGGTAAGGTTCGCGGAAGAGAAAATAGGTGAAGGGATTGGTAAAACACGCAGGGAAGCCCATCATCAGGCGGCCTTGGAATCTCTTATGAATTTAGCTGGTAAAATCTGTTTTTATTTGCAAATGTTATGTTTATTAATTCCTTTTGTGATGATAAATTGTTTTGGAAAGGAAATTTATATACTTAATGACCCAAGATGATTTGCGTATTTGTGGACTTTATTGATCCCAATAGTCATTGAATTTCACTCGAAAAGGATTTTTTTTCTGTTGGTATATGGTAAACACGTAACATATGAGTAATGAGATAAACAATGTCCACACATATAACTAAGCTTGGCTTTTAACATTTGAACATATTACGTAATTAGAAGAAACTGAAAATGAATTTATAGTTACAGTGGATTTAGAATTCAAGCTTCTGCATATGAGGTGACACATGAGTACTTGGTTTACCAAAATAATTACCTCAAGGTATTTGAGGTGAGCTATAGGCTTCAAATCTTTTACAAAAAAGATAAATATCTTGATAGTACAAACATACGTACCAGTAGAATTAGTGAGAGATTACTATGATATGTGTTTTGCTTTCAAACAATGATTCTAATGTTCAAGGCCATGCGGTGTACAGAAAATTACATGTCTGTCCATGAGTCTGGTACAACTTGTGCCCATGGTGACGGGAATAGCGTTAATGAAAGTGACGAGGGTATCTATAGTGATGGAAGGCCAAGCTCACCTGAATCGGAGCCAGCAAGGGATTTGAATTCAAGAAAGGAGGGTCGTAATAAAGGACCAACTAAAGCACTTATAGAACTGGTAACATCTCATATACTTATGTTGGTCACGGGATTGAATCTTCAGTCCGTCTTTGTTGTTGATATTGATTCAAGGCAGCAATAGCAGTATGGGCGGGTGGGACGGATCAAGCGGGTTGGGTAACGGGTCAAACCAGGCTGGGGTTGAAACATGTCAGTATTGTATGGGTTGACTTTTTTTTTTTTTTTTTTTTTTTTTTTTTTTTTTTTTTNTTTTTTTTTTTATTTATTTATTTATTTATTTTTTTTTTAAAGACAAAACTTCAAATTATAGATGTGTTTATTATGAGGTTATACATTTCCCCATAGTCATTATTATATATTTAATTTGACTTGTTTGAGATAGGCTGAAACCGCCACGTCCAATTAAATTGCATTTACTTTCCCATTTGATAGTGCATGAAGAAGGGATTGCATTTGCGTTTCCAACAGCGGCCTCATCGTTGGAGTTCTACTGATGTATATGCTGAGGTTGGTATCATTATTCTTGGTTAAATTAGAAATACTCTGATTTCTTGTACAAAAGGAATTCATTAGCTATTTTTTTAGTTGTCGATATTTCCAAAAGTTGTGAAACAAAGGCACTAAGTTGATGTAAGTGCTCAATTACTAGTCAAACATAAAATTGACCTCAGGAGATAAAATAGATTAACCTAGGATCCAGATATAGATATCATGTTTTGGTTACTAATGGACAGAGAAGAAAGTTAAGATCGGAGCTTCTCATGCTGCATGTATCTTGGAAGTGGTATTGGGCTCTGAATAGAAAAGCGTCGCAACTTTTGGATATTCCTATATGGTGACTCGGTACCTATACTTGTATACCCCGTGCGTATATCTTCTAATTAAGACCTATTTTTGACTGCTTAGATCTTGATATTAATAGTATCAATGAACCAACACAAGAAAAGTCGAGATTAACCCAAGAATGTTCAAATAAAATTCCATGCGTGAAGATCAAGTTAATAAATAAAAGTAAACCATAATATTGATTTTTAGTGAACGTTATAAGGTAACAGCACAAAATACATCATAAAGTTTTTGATAGACCTCGTATGTAAGCTTTAAAAGTAAACAAAGCGTTTGACTACTAGTTAAAATGTTATGTGAGAATGCCTTTCAATGATGACATGATGAGAGTTTCTTGTGGGGAAAATGAGTATCAATGTTTTATATAATTATGGTCGAATAGGTATCATAACTTTTTTTTTTTTTTTTTTTTTNTGGGTTCCGACTCGACATTGCGAGCCGACTAATCCCAGGGCGACTACCCTTTTGGATAGCCCGGAGTCATCGCAGGTGAACCTCCGTGGCCACATGGGGATTAATTTTAACTATTGAAGGGCGTAATGTTTTTTATGGACCCTTATATGCGTTGCAGGCCGAAGTAGATGGGGAAGTGATGGGTAAGGGAAGAGGCCCAACATGGGATGAAGCTAAGATGAAGGTATTCCTCTAGTTATTCCTCACTCCGAGTGTCTAGGTTTTATCTAGAATATGCATACTTATTTTCAAGTCACTCCTATGTTTGTTTCATTTCAGGCTGCCTACTGGGCTATTAATAAAATGACCTCCAACACCAGAAAGCATCCTCAGAAACGCCGGAGTTCTTTCAGGTAACATTACATTGAAACTTCTGTTGAGTAAAAAAATGTTCTCGGAGATTGTTGGTTATATGTAGACGTGAAAATATAGTATTGGTAAAATGAGCGGGTCAAGTGGGTTGGGTTACGGGTCACAATTTTAAGTTTTTAGTATGTCAAACAGTTATGGGTTGGTTGCATTAACGCGCAATCATTCTTTCTCAATTTTACTAAATAATTAATGCATTAAATAAGATTAGAAACATTACTATTACAATAATAAACTATATTATTTGGTAAAGCGATTTAGAACATATGCAAAAAATATATACTTTGGGTGACAGTGGACGTTTTTCACCCATTCCATTTACAGCAATTTTTGTTGTTGTTGATCCATTTAAAATAAACTATTAACCAAAATGACACACGTTATAATGGGTCACATTTTCCACCTGTACTTTTTCACTCTTGTTTTTGTTGAAATCACTACACCTTGAAGAAGATACTTCTACATGAATTTGAAAAACAAAGTTTGATATGACTTCCTATAATTTATTATTGACGTATGTACACTCATTCATTATCATCTTTTGGATCAGATCATATCATCGATGCAAGCACTGGCGGGAGTCTCGTAGACTTCGGAAGCGAGTTCCATCTTCAGCTGATGACTGAAGAATGCTTCTTTGTTCCTTTAGAAAGAAGACTGACTCAACTTTGATCTTCCTTTGCGTTATAAAAGTAAAACGTGTTTTTTAGATATTGATATTGGCGGTTAACTGTTGAACAATGTTGCTTGTATGGTGAAATTGGTGAGTGGTGTTTGTGGTCATCCATGACCTATTCGTAGATCTGTTGGTTGCAGTTTAGAAAGCAATTGCGCCCTGATGGTTTCACCATGTTTTTCTATAACCTTGTAGTGGTTACAAGCCTTGTTTTTGCTGTTTCTAGTATTGCATATTAGAAATGTATTTTATAAGAAATTTTGGGAAATCATGATCCCATGACTTATATAAGTTGAGCAATTCCAAAGGTTATGCCTGAAGAAATGGATGTTTTGTCCCAATCCTGTGTTTGATGTGGTACATATCTTCTATCTTCTTTAGAACTTGTCTATTGTTACTGTTATGTAAAAATGTATGCGACATATATGGTTATATGCTAGAAATGTGACATAAGAAACCAGGGGTTCGTGATCTTCTTGCTGGTCATGTTTTTCGAAGCAGAAGGGTTTGTTTTTACACAAGATACTACGAGTAAGAATCTGCATTTGACAATGTAGCATTAGAGAACTATCTATGAGAAGAAAATAGCAGATTTAGGGTGCGTTTAGTTGGTGAAATCTTTCATGTTTTTCCTTTTATAAATTTCTAGAGAAGGGAATAGTTTTTCTTTTCTAGAAAAAAAAAATTGAGAATTTTGAAAACCCGTTTAAATAGAGTTATATTTTTTCTTTTGAAAAGTTGAGAATTTTTAAAGATGTATAGATGAAGCTATTTTCAAGCATTTTACTTTTCATAATCAACCTTTTTTTTTCTTCTTCAAATTGGATATTTGTATGTTTTATACATTTTTATCCGTTTTTGTATGTTTTCATATGTTTTTATACGTTTTCATTTGTTTTTAACTGTTTTTCTATGCCGTCATCCGTTTTTATATTTTAATCTGTTTTCATCGTTTTGTACGTTTTATACGTTTTTATCCGTTTTCATATGTTTTTATACGCTTTTACCCGTTTTCATCCGTTTTCATTCGTTTTTATACGCTTTCATCCGTTTTATATGTTTTCATATGTTTTTATACGTTTTCATCCGTTTTATATGTTTTGTATGTTTTTATGCGTGTCTATACGTTTTCATCCATCGTTATACATTTTTTTTACGATTTTATGCGTTTTTTATGTTCTTATACGCAAACGGTTAACGTATAAAAACATAACGGATAAAACATATGAAATATACAAAAATGTATAAAACTCACAAAAACGTATAACAATGCATAAAAGCGGATGAAAGCGTATATAAATCGCTGAAAATGGATGACAACATATAAAAATGGATGAAAACGTATAAAAACGGATAAAAAGGTTAAAAACATATGAAAATGGATGAAAACGGTTAAGACGGATAAAAATGTACAAAAACGTTTAAAAACGGATGTAACCAGTTAAAACATATAAAACGGATTAAAACGTACAAAAACATACGAAAACGGATGAAAACATATTAAAATGGATGAAAACGTATAAATCAAAAAAATTTAAAAAGAATTACAAACGGCCGTTAGAATGGTCGGTAGAGGATGTCACGAGAGATTAGGGTTAGAATGGTGTATCTTTTATATTTTGTAAATCCTGTTTGTTTGTTTGAGAAAAAATGAGAAACAAAAAAAAATGAGGGGAATAGAATGGGCTTTTCAACTTTTTAGTTAAAATTTAGAGAATGAGAATTTCACTTTTTTAAAAATTGATGAAATTTTTTTTCACCAACGAAACGCCCCATTACTGTTGCTAACTTTAGTTGAGCAATTCCAAAGGTTATGCCTGAAGAAATGGATGTTTTGTCCCAATCCTGTGTTTGATGTGGTACACATCTTCTATCTTCTTTAGAACTTGTCTATTGTTACTGTTATGTAAAAATGTATGCGACATATATGGTTATTATATGCTAGAAATGTGACATAAGAAACCAGGGGTTCGTGATCTTCTTGCTGGTCATGTTTTTCGAAGCAGAAGGGTTTGTTTTTACACAAGATACTACGAGTAAGAATCTGCATTTGACAATGAAGCATTAGAGAACTATCTATGAGAAGAAAATAGCAGATTTAGGGTGCGTTTAGTTGGTGAAATCTTTCATGTTTTTCCTTTTATAAATTTTTAGAGAAGGGAATAGTTTTTCTTTTCTAGAAAAAAAATTGAGAATTTTGAAAACCCGTTTAAATAGAGTTATATTTTTTCTTTTGAAAAGTTGAGAATTTTTAAAGAGGTATAGATGAAGCTATTTTCAAGCATTTTACTTTTCATAATCAACCTTTTTTTTTCTTCTTCAAATTGGATATTTGTACGTTTTATACATTTTTATCCGTTTTTGTACGTTTTCATATGTTTTTATACGTTTTCATTTGTTTTTAACTATTTTTATACGCCGTCATCCGTTTTAATATTTTAATATGTTTTCATCGTTTTATACGTTTTATACGTTTTTATCCGTTTTCATATGTTTTTATACGTTTTTATCCATTTTCATCCGTTTTCATTCGGTTTTATACGCTTTCATCCGTTTTATATGTTTCATATGTTTTTATACGTTTTCATCCGTTTTATATGTTTTGTATGTTTTTATGCATGTCTATACGTTTTCATCCATCGTTATACGTTTTTTTTTACGATTTTATGCGTTTTTTTATGTTCTTATATGCAAACGGTTAACGTATAAAAACATAACGGATAAAACATATGAAATATACAAAAATGTATAAAACTCACGAAAACGTATAAGAATGCATAAAAGCGGATGAAAGCGTATAAAAATCGCTAAAAATGGATGACAACATATAAAAATGGATGAAAACGTATAAAAACGGATAAAATGGTTAAAAACAGATGAAAATAGATGAAAACGGTTAAGACGGATAAAAATGTACAAAAACGTTTAAAAACAGATGTAACCGGTTAAAACGTATAAAACAGATGAAAACGTACAAAAACATACGAAAACGGATGAAAACATATAAAAACGGATGAAAACGAAAAAAATTAAAAAAATTACAAACGGCCGTTAGAATGGTCGGTAGAGGATGTCACGAGAGATTAGGGTTAGAATTGTGTATCTTTTAAATTTTGTAAATCCTGTTTGTTTGTTTGAGAAAAAATGAGAAACAAAAAAAATGAGGAAATAGATGGGCTTTTTAACTTTTTAGTTAAAATTTAGAGAATGAGAATTTCACTTTTTTAAAAACTGATGAAATTTTTTTTCACCAACTAAACGGCCCATTACTGTTGCTAACTTTGAAGCATAAGTCTATTGGGAAGGGCAAGGGTGGCGCGTGAGGCTGCTCATACCAAGCAACGAATGGTGAGGTCCTCACTGATTAGGTTTTATCTCCTTTTAAAACTTTGAACACTAGATCAAGGGGTGTCATGGCATGTGAAACCCTCCCTTTTAGCGTCACGACATGTTACATCAGTTTTAACACTAACATCACTCACACCACCAAAATCACTCTCCCTCATAACATGCCATAACACCACTTCTATTTTTTATTTTTCTTTAAACCCACTAATTATTCAGTCATTAATTAGAAAACCTACAAATTTCATAAAACTTCAAGGTTAAAACTGAAAATCAATAGTTATATAAACTTTTCAAATATTAAGAGCAGGAGGTACCATTGCGTTGTGAGCTTGTGCCATCCTACCAGCCGAAAAAACCCGATGGCGCACCACACTACGACTGGCGCCATGGCCACTCGCGCCGTGGTGGCCAGCCAACGCCATAGCTACTTTTTTTTTTCTTTTTTCTTTTGAATTGGAATGTTGCTTAACGGCTATAAGGCCCAAAAATTCATATTTTTCATTTTCCAACTATATTAAAATCTAGGGCAAATTACCTGAAAATGTATGCAACTTGCCACTTTTTCCCATTGTATGTAGCTTTCTCTTTTTTTTCCCAATGTGTCACTAAACTTGCTAAATTCGTCCATTGTGTGTAGCGGTGACTTGATTCACCTGCTGGAGCAGGTTAACCTAACGGTCGTTAGGTTTATCATTGCACCGTTAGTCCTTTAGAGTAACGATCGTTTATCATGGCTACATACAATGACAAAAAGTAACAAGTTAGATGACTTTTATTATTTTTAAAATTTATGTACGTTTTTTACATGTTTTTGCACACATTTTTATACACGCTTTTATACACACATTTTTATACACGTTTTTATGCATGTTTTATACGGATTTTCATACATACATTTGTATACACGTTTTTATGCACGTTTTTATACACACGTTTTTTATACACACATTTTTATGCACGGTTTTACACACGTTTTTATAAACACACATTTACACACGTTTTTATACACACGTCTTTATACAGACATTTTTATATACGTTTTTATACACACGTTTTTTATACACACATTTTTACGTTTTTGTCCTTTTTTTACGTTTCGTCGGTTTTTTTACGTTTTCGTCGGTTTTTTTACGTCTTCGTCAGTTTTTTTACGTTTTCGTCCGGTTTTTCGTGTTTTTGTCCGTTTTTTCGCGTTTTCGTCCGTTTTTTCGCGTTTTCGTCCGATTTTTTACGTTTTCGTCCGGGTTTTCACGTTTTCGTCCGGGTTTTTATGTTTTTGTCAGTTTTTTTACGTTTTGTTAGTTTTTTTATGTTTTCGTCGGATTTTTTTTACCTTTTGTCAGTTTTTTTACGTTTTCGTCGGTTTTTTTATGTTTTCGTCCGCTTTTTTATGTTTTCGTTAGATTTTTCACGTTTTCGTCAATTTTTTACGCTTTTGTCAGTTTTTTTACGTTTTCGTCCGTTTTTTTACGTTTTCGTCAGATTTTCCACGTTTTCGTTTGTTTTTCACGTTTTTGTCCGTTTTTTTACGTTTCGTCGGTTTTTCATGTTTTCGTCAGATTTTTCACGTTTTCGTCTATATTTTTTACGTTTTTGTCAGTTTTTTACTTTTTTGTCAGAAAGTGTGAAATAAGGGACGAAAACATAAAAATACAGACGAAAACATAAAAAATTTGGCGAAGACGTAAAAAATGGACGAAAACGTGAAAAAACGGACGAAAAATTGAAAAATCGGACGAAAACGTAAAAAGCCGGACGAAAACGCGAAAAAATGGACGAAAACACGAAAACGGGACGAAAACGCAAAAAAAAGGGACAAAAACGTGAAAAAACAGACGAAAGCGTGAAAAAACTGACGAAAACGTAAAAAATAGACGAAAACGTAAAAAAATTGGATGAAAATGTGAAAAGCCGGACGAAAACGTGAAAAACCGGACGAAAACGCGAAAAACTGGACGAAAACGCAAAAAAACTGGCGAAAACGCAAAAAAACTGGCGAAAACGTATAAAAACGTGTGTAGAACCGTGCATAAAAACGTGTGTATAAAAAACGTGTGTATAAAAACGTGAATAAAAATGTGTATACAAATGTGTGTATGAAAATCCGTATAAAAACATGCATAAAAACGTGTATAAAAATGTGTGTATAAAAATGTGTGCAAAAACGTGTAAAAAACGTACATAAATTTTAAAAATTATAAAAGTCATCTAACTTGTTACTTTTTGTCATTGTATGTAGTCATGATAAACGATCGTTAGTCTAAAGGACTAACGGTGCAATGATAAACCTAACGACCGTTAGGTTAACCTGCTCCAGCAGGTGAATCAAGTCACCGCTACACACAATGGACGAATTTAGCAAGTTTAGTGACACATTGGGGAAAAAAAAAAGAAAGCTACATACAATGAGAAAAAGTGGCAAGTTGCATACATTTTCAGGTAATTTGCCCTAAAATCTATAAAAACCACTTTCACTCATTTTTCACACACCTCTTCCAATTTTCATCTTTCTTTCAATCATGAATCCAAATAATTCCAACGACCCTATTTACGACCCTTATTATGATGTTTTTTTTAATGACGATCGGGAGCGATATCTTCAAGGTTATGCGGCGTACCAACAATTTTTAGCTTTGTATGATCAAGAAGCTGGGGGATCACGTTTGGGTGAAAAGAGAGCAAGGTCATACATACCACGTGAACGGGAAGAGGCGGAACAACATTTGATCGTTGACTATTTTGGCGACGATGAGAATGATCCTAAATATACCGAAGAAAATTTTAGGCGAAGGTATCGTATGAGTTCTAGACGTTTTAATAAAATTCTCAACGGTATTTTAAGTTATGATGTTCATCCTCTTCCCGAGTACTTTAATTTTTTTAGACAACGTTACGATGCATGCGGTCGTTTAAGTATTGGTCCTCTTTTGAAGTGCACATCCGCCATCCGCCAATTGGCGTACGGCACTGCTCCTGATGCATTAGATGAGTACTTGTAAATTGGTGAACGTTGTTCCCGACAATGTTTAGAAAACTTTTGTAAATGCATACATGTTTTATACAACGAAATGTATTTAAGAAAGCCCACTTCAGATGACGTTGAAAAAATATATGAATTACATGTAAACAAACATAGACTCCCGGGAATGCTCGGGAGTATTGATTGTATGCATTGGGATTGGAAAAATTGCCCAAATGCCTTACATTTGATGCTGAACTTGCCGGTAAAGCTCCGGAATGTCCACTAAACGTTTTCAGACCTTGCAACACTAAACATTTTCGACAAGACCTTGTGGAGCATTTATGTAACTTTAATAATTAGGTTTCTATTTTTACATATATTTTTTAATGTAATGTGTTTTTTTTTAATGTAATGTGTGTGTGTGTGTGTTTTTTTTTTTTTTNTTGTTTTATTTTATGTAAAAAAAAAAAAAAAAACCGACGGCACCAGAATTTCTGGTGCCAAGGGTTACGGCGAGAATGTAGTGCCGTGGAGATTTTTGCTGATGTGGCATCACTTTTTGGGCCACGGCTTGAAGCCATGGCACCAAGGTTACCAATGCTCTAAGGGTTAAAACTGTAAGACCAACTTTTATAAAAGTTTGAAATAAAAAAGTCAACCTGTGACCGATCTTGTCGTCTTCTTCCTTGTGCAAGTCTGCGACACATAGATACAAACCCTCGTCTTGTTAAAGCACGCGTTTGAATTTACAAAAACATATAACAAAGCAAAAAACAAACACAAAAACCATTTAAATCAGGGAAAAAAAAAGAAATAAAAATGCATGTATGGCGTACGCCATAAACTTTTCGTGCATTATCACGAGCACATTTGGCACCAGAGCAGTGTCATTGCGCAGCCATGGCGCCAACTACCTTAGTTTTGGCGTCGGTGCACCGCAATTGCACCATGTGCTCTTATATATCTTTGTTAGACATACTTTATATTTCAAACAAATGTTTTGAAAACCGAACCTGTTAATTTACTAGTTCCAGGTTTTCCCGATTTTAACCGGTATTCTCTGGTTTAGTGTACTTTGGTGACAATCGGTTCGACTGCTATTTGAAAATTGGCCCAATTTCTTGTTTCAACTAGCCGGGGCAGTCCGGTTTTCAAAACAATGGTTCAACCAAGTATATGTTCTTCAAAACTTTAGCTGAGCATAATGGATCACGACCAAAATCGAACTGATAACTGGGTCGGGCCAGTTCAGACTGAAAATATGTCAATTCAGTCCTCGGTTCACCCTTTTCCTTATATGCGGTCCTCAGCCAGTCTGATCCGGTCGTACACACAACCGCCCAATATGCTTTGTTGGACTACCAAGAACCGACGAACGGAACTGGACCGACTCGACTGAACCGGAACAAACACAATTCGGTCTGGTGTGTTGGCTTTTTGGTCAACTTAATTTCGGTCCGATCCGATTTTATCGGTCCAGTTTGGTTTTTGAACCACAGTCAGCCGTGTTCAACAAGGCTGTCAAGATCGAGATCCTACTATGAACCGTTTTTGTCTTTGCATCGTTAGATCGGATTGAGATTGGAAGGTCCTGCTTAAATGTTCAAGTGTCATATATGTCTAGTAATTTGTATTAAAAGCTGATTGTATAACAAATTTATAGAGAAATGAGAGTTCTCAAAGTTAAAATAATGTGAAAATGCAAAATGTAATGGTTTAAAATACTAAAATATATAATCGGTTATTAAGGACATTAACTCTTTTAATCTAAATATCTATATATTTTACTCTTATAAAACATTTATAATTACTTACGCCTATTTGACTGTTTTACTTTAATAAAATTCATCATTTATAGTTTAAAGGGAAGATGGATCGAATCAGATCGAGATCTTATTAATCGAGATCTTACTTAAGATCCTATACCTTTTAAGATCTTATGAAAGATTAACTCGTTTTTGCTTAGCGCGATCGTAAAATCGAAATACTTAGTTGGATCGAAATCTTAACAGGAATGTTGTTCAAAACTAAGCAAACAAGTTGTATGAATAAAAAGTGGGTCACATTGATGAATAATGTACGGGCCACGAGAAAATACGGGAAATGCTTGTCGAATATAATAAACGTCATACATCTTGTGTTATATGCGTCTTATATGCGTTTGTAGAAATGATAAATCTTTCCATGTATGTATCTGTGCATATTTATTTGTCATGTACGTTTCTAAAAAATATATTGTTTACTATAAAAAGCAAGATATGAAATGAAATGAATCAATATAAAACCCATCTACAAGAAAAGAAAAGGGAGTCAAAGGCAGGAAGCAATGGCATAGTCATGCCTTTATTCACAAGACATCCTCTAAGGTACCACTGTCAGCTAAAACATAAGTTCTTGTTTTTATTTTTGTTTTTCTTCTAATAAAAATGTATTATTATTGATTTTGATACAAGTTATAGAGGTATACAAAACAAAATAAATAAATAATAAATTCCATGAGTGTTATATATATATATATATATATATATATATATATATATATATATATATATATATATATATATATATATATATATATATATATATATATATATATATATATATATATATATACACTTTTTTCTAATTACATTCTCAAACTAACAAAGTTCACTGCTACATATTCTGGAAACAAAGTCCTAATAAAGCCCTGTTAATAGGAAAAACGGGTTCTATAAAGGTTTCCGTAAAAAACCAAGGCATAAAAGCCGGTTATGAAATGAAAAAACCGGCGTCTAATTCGAATATAGACCCCTCCCCTACACTCAGTTCTCGAGTTATGTTTTGAGAGGAAATGAAAAGAAATGGAAAGTTTTTTGTGTTCTTAAGTGTTTTTTAAGAAGGGAAAGAGAAGCAGAAAGGAAAATGGGAGGAAGATTTGTTAATAAAATCTTCCTCCCAAAAATGGGAAGATAGGGAAAGGCGATGGTGTATAAAGACTAATATATATTTTTTTAAAAGTTTGTCATTAACAATCAAAGGGTATATATGTAATTTAAACAAGTTATTTTCCTTTTCATCCCACTCAAGAACATGATTTATTATTACTTTCCTTTTCCTTTCCTCTATCTCAAGAACATATCAATTAACACTTCCTTTCCTTTTCACTTTCTTTTCCCTTTCCTATTCTTTTCCATTTCCTTTCACTCAAAACTCGAGAACTGAGTGTTAGAGTCCGCTGCTAAAACATTCTGTATAACTTCAATAAAAAATTATTGTGAAATTTTATCAATTTAAATTAAAGTATTTTAGCAACGACATAATTATACTCCTATCTAGGGGTGTTATACAGGTCGACCACCCGGTCGTGTTCGGGTCAATTCGGGTCAAGACTCAAAAAAAACATACCCGAACCCGACCTTGTTTAGAACTCGGGTTACTCGGGTTCGGGTCAATTCGGGTTCGGGTCAACTCGGATTGGATCAATTCGGGTTCGGGTCAACCCGAATATTTTTACATTCTAAAAGTGTTAGTTGAGCCTGGTTAGTCGGGTTCGGGTCAATTTGGGTTGAGGCTAATAAAAACATACCCGAACCCGACCTTGTTTACAAATTGGGTCAATTCGAGTTGACCCGATTGACCCAAATATAATTTTTAACCCGATTGACCCGACCCGAATAACCTATTCGGGTTCGGATTCGGGAGATTCGGGTCGAGTCGGCTTTTATAACACCCCTACTCCTATCTATCTATAAATTTATCAAATCAAAGTCTAGTTATCCAACCAAAAAGCCAGGACTATGTTATCCCAATCTCTTAGATGTGACATAAGTTAAGTTACAAAAGATGTTTTTTCCCCCTAGATTATAGTAAAATATTGTTTTCTTATCAGTTTCTATTCCGCGTTTTCCATCAGTTTTAATCTTTTGACTTATTATAATGTTCCGTACTTTCAGGTTTATAGTCTTTTTATATAACAAAATTATTAAAAAAAAAAAAAAAAAAAAAAAAAAAAAAAAAAAAAAAANAAGAAATAAAAATGCATGTATGGCGTACGCCATAAACTTTTCGTGCATTATCACGAGCACATTTGGCACCAGAGCAGTGTCATTGCGCAGCCATGGCGCCAACTACCTTAGTTTTGGCGTCGGTGCACCGCAATTGCACCATGTGCTCTTATATATCTTTGTTAGACATACTTTATATTTCAAACAAATGTTTTGAAAACCGAACCTGTTAATTTACTAGTTCCAGATTTTCCCAATTTTAACCGGTATTCTCTGGTTTAGTGTACTTTGGTGACAATCGGTTCGACTGCTATTTGAAAATTGGCCCAATTTCTTGTTTCAACTAGCCGGGGCAGTCCGGTTTTCAAAACAATGGTTCAACCAAGTATATGTTCTTCAAAACTTTAGCTGAGCATAATGGATCACGACCCAAATCGAACCGATAACTGGGTCGGGCCAGATCAGACTGAAAATATGTCAATTCAGTCCTCGGTTCACCCTTTTCCTTATATGCGGTCCTCAGCCAGTATGATCCGGTCGTACACACAACCGCCCAATATGCTTTGTTGGACTACCAAGAACCGACGAACGGAACTGGACCGACTCGACTAAACCGGAACAAACACAATTCGGTCTGGTGTGTTGGCTTTTTGGCCAACTTAGTTTCGGTCCGATCCGATTTTATCGGTCCAGTTTGGTTTTTGAACCACAGTCAGCCGTGTTCAACAAGGCTGTCAAGATCGAGATCCTACTATGAACCGTTTTTGTCTTTGCATCGTTAGATCGGATTGAGATTGGAAGGTCCTGCTTAAATGTTCAAGTGTCATATATGTCTAGTAATTTGTATTAAAAGCTAATTGTATAACAAATTTATGGAGAAATGAGAGTTCTCAAAGTTAAAATAATGTGAAAATGCAACGTGTAATGGTTTAAAATACTAAAATATATAATCGGTTATTAAGGACATTAACTCTTTTAATCTAATATATTTTACTCTTATAAAACATTTATAATTACTTATGCCTATTTGACTGTTTTACTTTAATAAAGTTCATCATTTATAGTTTAAAGAGGATGGATCGAATCAGATCGAGATCTTATTAATCTATGGTAAGATCGAGATCTTACTTAAGATCTTATACCTTTTAAGATCTTATGAAAGATTAACTCGTTTTTCTTAGCGCGATCGTAAAATCGAAATACTTAGTTGGATCGAAATCTTAACAGGAATGTTGTTCAAAACTAAGCATACAAGTTGTATGAATAAAAAGTGGGTCACATTGATGAATAATTTACGGGCCACGAGAAAATACGGGAAATGCTTGTCGAATATAATAAACGTCATACATCTTGTGTTATATGCGTCTTATATGCGTTTGTAGAAATGATAAATCTTTCCATGTATGTATCTGTGCATATTTATTTGTCATGTATGTTTCTAACAAATATATTGTTTACTATAAAAAGCAAGATATGAAATGAAATGAATCAATATAAAACCCATCTACAAGAAAAGAAAAGGGAGTCAAAGGCAGGAAGCAATGGCATAGTCATGCCTTTATTCACAAGACATCCTCTAAGGTATCACTGTCAGCTAAAACATAAGTTCTTGTTTTTGTTTTTGTTTTTCTTCTAATAAAAATGTATTATTATCGATTTTGATACAANAAAAAACCAAGGCATAAAAGCCGGTTATGAAATGAAAAAACCGGCGTCTAATTCGAATATAGACCCCTCCCCTTACACTCAGTTCTCGAGTTATGTTTTGAGAGGAATGAAAGGAAATGTAAAGTTTTTTGTGTTCTTAAGTTTTTTTTAAGAGGGGAAAGGGAAGCGGAAAGGAAAATGGGAGGAAGATTTGTTAATAAAATCTTCCTCCCAAAAATGGGAGGAAATGGAAAGGAAATGGTGTATAAAGACTAATATATGCTTTTTTAAAAGTTTGTCATTAACAATCAAAGGGTATATATGTAGTTTAAACACGTTATTTTCCTTTTTATCCCACTCAAGAACATAATTTATTATTACTTTCTTTTTCCTTTCCTCTATCTCAAGAACATATCAATTAACACTTCTTTTCCTTTTCACTTTCTTTTCCCTTTCCTATTCTTTTCTATTTCCTTTCACTCAAAACTCGAGAACTGAGTGTTAGAGTCCGCTGCTAAAACGTTATGTATAACTTCAATAAAAAATTATTGTGAAATTTTATCAATTAAATTAAAGTATTTTAGCAACGACATAATTATACTCCTATCCAGGGGTGTTATACAGGTCGACCCGGTCGTGTTCGGGTCAATTCGGGTCAAGACTCAAGAAAAACATGCCCGAACCCGACCTTGTTTAGAACTCGGGTTCGGGTCAATTCGGGTTCGGGTCAACTCGGATCGAGTCAATTCGGGTTCGGGTAAACCCGAATATTTTTACATTGTAAAAGTGTTAGTTGAGCCCGTTTAGTCGGGTTCGGGTCAATATGGGTTGAGGCTACTAAAAACAACCCGAACCCAACCTTGTTTACAAATTGGGTCAATTCGAGTTGACCCGATTGACCCAAATATAATTTTTAACCCGACCCGAATAACCTATTCGGGTTCGAATTCGAATTCGGGAGATTCGGGTCGAGTCGGCTTTTATAACACCCCTACTCCTATCTTTCTATAAATGTATCAAATCAAAGTCTAGTTATCCAACCAAAAAGCCAGGACTATGTTATCCCAATCTCTTAGTTGTGACATAAGTTAAGTTACAAAAGATGTTTTTTCCCCCTAGATTATAGTAAAATATTGTTTTCTTATCAGTTTCTATTCCGCGTTTTCCATCAGTTTTAATCTTTTGACTTATTATAATGTTCCGTACTTTCAGGTTTATAGTCTTTTTATATAACAAAATTATTAAAAAAAAAAAAAAAAAGTGTGTGGGTGGGGGGGGGGGGGTGGGGGTTGTCATTTGTTAAAAAAAATGGTGGAAATAAACCTCCCCCAAAAGGCAAGGATAATGATTTCAAAATCTAGCACATCGATACTCATTAGAGCATTAGTTTGGAATAGGCAATCCCTTACGGACTAACGCATTCACTATGTTATAAACTATTTTCAAGTGCTAAAAAATCTTCAGATAATTCAAGTGGATTAATTAGTGAAAATGTGATATTTAAACCCTTTTCCCTTACCAACAAGCTTGAAATAGATGTTTCATGTGTAGCTTACAAGCTTTTAGACTTCAATCATTTTATAACTATTTTCTCATAAACACGACATCATGCCATAAGCA
>LBNU01038964.1:51404-66372 GCA_014162995.1 Artemisia annua
TTTTTGGGGGGGTTTTTTTTTTTTTTTTTTTTTTTTTTTTTTTTTTTTTTTTTTTTTTTTTTAGTGGGTAACAAATGAGGTTTTCATTGTTTCGGTTATTTGAGGAGAGCGAGTTTTTTTAGTTAGATGTACGCAACTTAATTGAATTATCCTCGTGAATGTTTTTTTTACTTTTTTACCATCTCCTAATGTCTACCCAAATAGCCAATATAGTTAAAACCATAGATCTCGTGCAAGTATTTACGCATTTTTAACATTCAGATGAACAAGATGTAAAAAAGAGAATTAAGAATAGTTAGAAAATTCAAATAAAAAGAATAATATATTGCATAATATATTTTCTTTAAAATATAGTCTCTTGGTTTATTCAACTCAGTTTTAAGTTTTGAGTCTTGCAGTCTATAAATTAGAGTTATTTGGCAGTTTAAAAGGCTCATTCTCAAATGAGCTTATTTATCGTTTCAGGCCTAACCTATAACAATCATTATCAACTAAGTTTATCTTCCCCAAATCTTACCTTAGCATATCACTTCAAGACTCATCACTCTAAGATCCATTTCTCGAAAGCGTCACTTTCTTGCATCAACAATCTTTGTATTGATAGTCCAAAACTAAATCCGATTTCTTCATAAATCCTCGCTTTCCCAAAATCAGAACTAAAGAATTTAAGTGAAAAAACAAATTAATGACACCTTTTGTCAATGTCTCCAAGTTTTCCATTTAAGTTAGATATGAATTTTGGTGTCTTTAAAACAATGTGTGATTACAGATGAAGTTAACACTAGATCTTTGCTTTCATTGTTTTTTTTACAGGTTTGGAAATGACATTAGGTGAAGGTAGATGCATCAAGGAGCTCAAGTCCTACAACACACTCAATATTCAATCACGACGAGAGTTTATATTTGTCTTTGTTAACACAATTTTTTTTAGACCAATTACATTTAAAAACTTTTCAATACTTTTACAAAACTTATAAATTACGAAACAAAATTTCATTAGTATCCCATATTCTCATGACACCGTGAGATCTCTGATTTAGTTTTACGTGATCTTGTGATACATCACTAATATCAATATGTAGTTAAAAACAACTTGTATGAAATTAGCTCGAAAAGAAAAGTTACAAAAATTATTTTTAAAGAATTCCCATGGGGTGTGTCTAAATACACCAAAATAATTACACAATCATTGACTTGATTACACAAATAAAAACACTTTTAAACCTTGGTAATTGTGCTATTTTTTCTTGTATTGTATTGCATACAAATAATTACAGTAGTATTTAATGCAATAACTAAAGTGGGACCTCAATTTATAATAAAAAATTTTCTATTTCTTTCTAAATATTATTCTTCTATGATATATTATTTTTGTTGATAAAAATATTTAATTCGTTTTCTTATTTCGTAACCATAAATGTAACTATAATTATACTTCTTTCGTCTCAGGTAAGTTGTATTTTTTTTCGGGTATAAAATGGAAAAGCTTTGCTTTTGATAGATCTATGATGATTTCTCTTGATTTTTTTGTTGTTAATCAATATTGGATTATCGAAAGAGAAAGCCCAGATATTTATTGCTTTGGTTTATGTTTAGTTCGAATATGAGGTGGTGGAGATAGGTGTGTAAGTTTTGAAATAGGTTGCAATTGGTTGCATTCATGACTCCAAATCGTGTTCTTCTGATGATGAGTTTATTAACCAAAACCCTGTTTGGCATTTCCATCCATTTTTCAGCTTTTTTTACTGTCTCATAATTTTTTTTAACCTCTCGTCCAATATATACTTGTATTTTTGTTGGTTAAAATCTAACTCCTGCACCAAATCAGACCGAATATGAGGCCACTGATTTTTATAACCTCTCGTTCCATTCATAGTGAGTGTTTTGTTCATGTCCATGTAGAATGAAAATATCCGTTTTTACACATGGCCAACTATATGTAGCTGTCTCTCGTATTATGAGCAAAAACGGACTGAAGATGGTTATTTGTGACGAAGACGGAAATCTCACTAATACCACCACCAACGTGGTCTACAAACAAGTGCTACACAATTTATGATCACATATATATTTACATGCATCTCGCATTAGTAGAAATAAATGGTAGAAATAAAGGACTGACGATGTTTGTTTCTATTTTGCATTATTTTACCATTGTGTTTCATATAACATACATTTTTTACAATTACCAAATGTATACTTTACGTTTGTTTACCCAGATGTGATTCTTTTTAGCATATAACTACATAATACGCAATAACATTTATCATTTTTTTGGACGTTACTTAAGAATACTCGTGAATTTTACGAATCTTTTAGCTAGCTAAATATATTTTGTGGTGAACTGAATTAATCACATTTTATTTAAAAAAGAAAAGAATTAATCGTATTTAATAATGTTGTAAATTGGATTATTGAGGTCCCACTTAATTAATGATTATGGCCAACGAAGTAGCACAATTACCCACTAAATGCGGCTGACACAAAAAAGTATGAATTTCAATGCATTGACTTTTTAACCATATGAATTCTTGGTGAATTTAGTAGTACTCTTTCCATGCTATATAAAAATTTGGATTTTGCTATTTGTACTTTTGCAGCTTTAGAGGTCTTGGTAAACGAACACAAATATGTAACAAAATGAGGATTTGGATATAAAGTTAAAGATTTGGATTTTGATTTGATGTTTAAATTAAAGGAGGAGAGAGAAAAATATAATAGAATAATATATTATATATATTATAAATAAATATAATTTATAAATAAAAGTGTTATGTATAAAGCTGGACCAACCAAATTATCTAAACCAAGCAAAACCCACCAATTTCATTAGGCTGGTGTCAGAGGGAGTTATGGTAACTTTTTTTCTTTAAAATTCAACCAAACATGTTTTTTTTTAGCAAAGCAACTCAAATAGTGCCAACTCATGGCAACCAAACGAGCCCCAACTCTATATTTTTTAAAATATATAAATATCATACATAAATTTCAAAAATTACCAACACCATATAAGTTTAGTATTTTTGGTTTAAAATTTATAGAAAGAGCATGGTGGAATATTTTTACGACTTTCCAACATGTTATTACACCAAAGCAAGTATAAATAAACCAAAAAAGAGCACACCACCCCATATTTCCACAAACTCACAAATCACCGATCCAATTCCAAACCATCAACCAAAAAACAAACATGTCATTCGATTCATTTACAGAACAATCACCCGACAATGAATTCATCGACCAAACTTACAGCAGCTCACACCAATCACTAGACGCTTCAGATCCCTTTGGATCTTCACCTTTCGATGCTCCTCCGATCTCAAATGGAAACGGGTACAATATTGCAGATGATTCTGATGGAATCTTCACTTCTGATGGACCCGTTTTACCTCCTCCCAGTGAAATGAAAGACGAAGGCTTCGCTCTTCGCGAATGGCGGAGGTAAATCTTCTTCATTTTGTGTTTTTTTATATAAATTATTATGTGGAACTAGGATTTATAGATCTTGTAATATATGATTTGTTTATGTTTTTGTATGAAAATGTGATTAGTATACTAGATCGTAAATTTTTCTTTATTTTGCATGTGATCTGATCTTACAATTTTAATGTTTTATGTTTAGCCAATGGCTAGATCAGTTAAGATTTCATTGGTGATCCGACATGGTCTTTGTGCTACCTGTGGGCGATATATATATATATATATATATATATATATATATATATATATATATATATATATATATATATCAGTATATATAATATATATATATATATATATATATCTAATCTAGATTCTTCATAGGACATATTTTCAATATTTATAACTTAAATAGTTAGGGATTTGGTTGGAGAATAGCAATCTGCTTTTCCAAATGTATCGATTTAGTACGTGAACTTTTTTTAAGTTGTAGAAATGTAACGAATTTTCATAAGTGTTCCAATTTGGTATGTGATGATGACGTGTCTTACCTGAAAGTCTTACACGTGGCACCATTTATAATGTGACACGTCATCGTCACGTACCAAATTGGAACACTTATGAAAGTTCGTTATATTTCTACAACTTAAAAAAAGTTCATGTGCTAGACCGGTACATTTGGAAAATTACATTGCTATTCTTCGACCAAAGCCCAAATAGTTATGAATCCTTTTACCTTTATTGGGGAATTTCCAAGATCGTTAAATGTTGCTCGTTGTCATTATTATTCGTGTGATAATGCAAAGTATAAAATTTTAAGTTTTCTTGAAATACTTCAGAGTCAGAGTCGTGCTGGGAAGGAAATAAATCTCATCATACGATCTTTAACATCATGTCGGCTAAAGTTTAATTTGACTTCTCTACTGAAGTTTTACTAAACTAAACTGGGGCACAAATTAGATCACAACACTAGAGAAAATTAGAAATAATCGTCTAGCAAATACCAATGATCTTATGAATCAGATTTAGAACTAATATTTTGGGCCCTTTGACAACAAAGTTGAAATTTCAAAAGTCCTTTCCCTCTTTGGTACTTAACAGATGAAGCAGGCCAACTTGCAGAACCAATAACGGGTTTCATGAAAGCAGTAGTGTATGAGACAGTATTTAGAATTATGAAAGTTCGTTACATTTCTACAACTTAAAAAAAGTTCACGGACTAGATCGGTACATTTGGAAAAGTAGATTGCTATTCTTCAACTAAAGCCCAAATAGTTATGAATCTTTTACCTTTATCGGGGAATTTCAAAAATTGTTAAATGTCGTTCGCTGTAATTATTATTCGTGTAATAATGCAAAGTTTAATTTTTTTAGTTTTGTTGAAATACTTAAGAGTCAGAGTCGTGCTGGGAAGGAAATAAATCTCATCATACGATCTTTTAACATCATGTCGGCTAAAGTTTAATTTGACTTCTCTGCTGAAGTTTTACTAAACTAAACTGGGGCACAAATTAGATCACAACACTAGAGAAAATTAGAAATAATCGTCTAGCAAGTAGCAATGATCATATGAATCAGATTTAGAACTGATATTTTGGGCCCTCTGACCGCGAAGTTGAAATTTGAAAAGTTCTTTGCCTATTTGGTACTTGACGATCATATAAATCAGATATAGAACTAATATTTATTGCAAGCTAACATGCAATTAATGAGTACTCATTTGCGAATCCTCGGAGTTAATTGAGAATGTGAAAGTGTACATATAGGATACTGCGATACTATAGAAGTATCCAAAATAATTTACCAATCAGTTATAGCAGGACCCAGTTTTATTACAATGACAAATGTTGTATCAAGTTCCTTAGTATCGGATTTTTACCAAGATATATTGTTCACATATTCCCATTGTTATTACATGAACTGCAAATATTGTTAATATGATCAGACATACCTCTGTTGGAACCAGTCATACGGTAGTAAAGAATTCAAGTACTGAAAAATTAGTCCCAATTTGATTAAACTTCCTCCATAGTCTTGAATATAAATAATTGGTAATCAGATGATTGTTTCTTAATTTTCCTCGCTTGATAGTTACATTACCCGTTCCGAATTTGCTCATTGCATGAAAAATTAAACCCCACACCCTGCACCCTACTACCCGGTTTAGCTCTTTCTTATTCTGTTTGTTTTAAATACTATGGACCTATGGTATCTGAGCTTATGTAATGTTAATATACGGGGTCTTTGCACATATATATCATTGACTTACTTTCATGACTCCTTATTATATCTTATGATGTTTGGCAGACAATGAATCATGGTATTTTAAATTTTATTATAAGCATATGTAGGGACACCAAAGTTGGTGCTAAGCTTAGCTAGTTAATAATGTATACATAGGATGGCTTGGGTTGTAGAAACGAGGTCTGTGAATATGGGTCACAGTTCCCTTTTTCCATCATGAGATAAGGAGGGTATAGGAATATGTACAAAGTTCTGATTGTTCAGAGAATAAGATCTTTACAAATTGTAGGAATAGCATGGTGGATGTTATGCAAAAATTTGTTCTACTGTTAAATTTTGTGGTTCATGTGCAGGATAAATGCAATTCGCTTGGCGGATAAGGAAAACAAGGAGAAGGAATTGCAAAATCAAATTATTGAAGAAGGTGAAATGTACAAACGAGCTTTCCATGAGAAAAGACTTCAAAACATGGAGACAAACAAGCTCACAAATAGAGAAGGAGAAAAGGTAATGCGTATAATATAGATCTGCTAGAGATGGAAATATTGGTGAGTAGAGCCGCTTAGGTAACCAGTTTAAGTGGGTTTTTGTCCAAATGGGGAATACAGGTCAAAGATCATGTCTTGCTGGTCTGCCCCTTCAAACTTCTTCTTTTTTTTATTTTTATTTATTTTTATTTTTTTTATTTTTTATTTTTTTATTTTATTTATTTATTTTTTTTTTATTATAATAATAATCAAGAAACGTAAAAAATTCTTAAATAATAACATAACAGTTGTTAATAGTATGAGTTTGTAGGTTTTAAGCATTTGAAATAAGGGCGAATTTTGTCCAATTTGACCAGTTTCATGTGTAACCAAGTTTAGATTCATATGTGTTTGATCTGTTAGAAATACAATACAACCCAAGTTGACCCATTTTGCTAAATGGGTCGCATTGTCCACCTGTAAGATCTGTGATGGATATTTGCTTTAAGCTAAGGGTAGAACAATAGTGATTCGGAAGTCACCAAAACCCATATTTTAGCTGCACAAGTTTTCAGATTTCAAATTATTTTAAGAACAATTTAATCAAACTATGATTTCAGATTAGTTTACCATTCTTATAATTATCCATCCGAAATTCGAAATGTTTGTTAAATGGACACATACATGGCTTTAGACGAGTATCCGCATTTTTAACTCACTTTTTCTGGAGCGTAATTCTTACAGTACTAAGTCATCTTTTAGTTTACTTTCTTTAACAAATAGTACTCTTGCTTAACATTTCTGGGGGTGTTTCTTTTTTTTGTTAGCTAAGAGATGTGTGGGGGCCATGTGGGACCTATGGTTCTTAGTATGTCTTAATGGGGAGAGGAGTTATTTTATGCCTTGTAGATATAGACTTATTAGTGGAAATAAGTCGGCTCCAAATTAAAAAGAAATATTATTAAATACTTGTGTGGACCCTTGTGGACCCAAACCCTTAGCTAAGGGAAAAAAGAAACACTAACTTTTCCTGTAAAACAGATGTATATAGCTAAGCAAGAGAAGTTTCACAAAGAAGCCGATAAGCAGTACTGGAAAGCAATAGCAGAGTTGGTTCCTCGCGAGGTAGCTAACATTGAGAAACGAGGCAAGAAGGATAAAGACAAGAAGCCATCGGTCACAGTCATTCAGGGACCCAAACCAGGTAAACCAACTGATCTCTCGAGGTTGAGACAGATTCTGGTTAAGCTGAAGCAAACCCCACCCGTGCACATGGTTCCTCCACCACCACCAGCCAAGGATGCCGCCAAAGATGATAAGAAAGTTTCTAAAGACGGAAAGGACGCAGCAACAGTGACACCTGATCAGTCTGTAGTTGCTATAGAGAATGCCTCTGATATTGAAGTTGTAGCTGCACCAGTGGCGGCTACTGCTGTTGCCTGATCTCTTTCGATATAAAGATGTTTAGTTCTTTTTGGTGTGAATGATTGTATTATTTTCTTTTTGTTTTTTACATGCAAAGGTTTAATTGTGTTTTGAGGGATACTCTGATTGTATTGTTCAAGAGAAGTTTTCATTACTATGATTTTGACTTTAAAGACTTGATTCAATTCTTAATTTTGTTTATCATTCTAAATATATATTCTCTCTGCAAAACGGTGGAACTAAATCAATATTTCATGCAATATATAAAATGTAGCATTTTCCATATATAAATCTATGGACTAGAGCAAAGTGGCAACATATCTCTTCTCTTTCTAATAAAAAAAAGAGGAGCTGAGAGCCAGTTTATGTCGCTTTGATGAAATAGTTGGCATAACAAAGAACTCATCAAAAAGGGCAACAAAGAAGAAAGACCAAAAATCCGGGAAAAATGGCATAGAAAGAACTTGAGAAAGAAGCAAACAAAAGATACGAAAACATTATACCCAAATCTTCTTGGGCACACAAAGTATATCCAACCACACAAGTTACAAGCGTGTGCAACTCAAAAAGGGCCCATCAGGCCCGGGAAAAAGGGCAAGGCAGTTAAAACACTGCACGTAGCTAAAAACAAGGTAGAAACACGCGGAAATTCAAAATCATTACCTCCAATGAAAAAAAAGGAGAGAGAAGATTTAAGGCTATAAAACAGTCGTCCAGTTAAATCCTACATTAAATACACCTGACGCATGGACGTCATCCACAAGGCCAGGCCTGTGAAAGACTCACAGGCTACGCTTTCAAGATAAATCATAGCGTAGAACCGTAAAACGAGGCAAAACTCATGATGACTTATCATAGCAAGAGTCTATCAGTGAGTTTCCGTGAAAACACTTAAATACACTTATAGACTGGGGGGACTTGATAGCGTATTGGACCTTCAGCCCAATAGACTAAGGTCCACACGCTCTAAGTAAGCCCAACAACAACTAAAACTTATCGTACTACGTTTGGGAAACGAACTCCCAGGCCAGGCTCGCACGCATGCCATATACTTTCAGGCAACGACAGTACTGGGAACCCTTCCCAAAACCGTTGCAACCGTCAAACACGTGCCACTACCTCATTCGCTGAGAGGTAGTGCTCCAATCGTACCTAGATCATTCCATGCATCTAGTGTGACCAAATGAAGTACGCCACGTGTCATTCCTGTCTCCCCCATTGGATGTCCACTACGTGGACCATCCTAGATACGTGGATGGACTCCCAAATAGGGTACAAAACCCTAAGGCCATCCCTATAAATAGAAAGTTCATTCCAACGAATGAACCAACTTAACTTAACCAACACTCACACATGAGTGAATTCTCACAATTCACTCTGGCTACTCTGCAAGTGCTACACCATTAGTGACTCCGATCGCACCTAGGGGTCCTTACCAAACGTAAGAAACCAAACCGGATAGCCACCTCAACCTTTCAATACATACCTTATGTAAACAATGGGTTTTGGTATCGTTGGTTTCCATAAGAAAACAACGGGGCTCGAAAGTTTATTGGTGGAGTAGGACCGAGAAGGAAATTTGAATTGGGTGTTTCGGCGGTTTGTTGTCGAGCTTTTGAGGTTTTTGTTTTGGGAGTGTTTTGTTGAGACATTTTGTATTAAATGAGATAATGAGAGTAAAATGGTATATGAGATAATGAGAAGTTGTGTTTAAAAACAATGAAGTTAAATGAGACAGTGTATTTTTTTTATTATTATTATTATTTTTTTTTAAATTATTTTTTTAAGTTTATTTTTATAGCAAACTAGACATTGAAAGGGGGCACCCATCAAAACACAAAATGCCCGAGAGCGAGAGGTGAAGCAGCTCATCCTCGCTCCTCTTTTTCCTATTTGTCACGCGTGAGCCTTGCCCTTTGCACCAAGGTGGCGCATGACCCTCACCCTCTAAAGGTAGGGCTTGCGCTCATTGCAACAAGTCTAAAAAGTGAAACAAACATTGATGCCACAATTTTAAATGTGAATAAATTGTGGACACTTAAAGGTGTAACTTGTAAGTATCGTGAAAAAAGTGTACGTGCTTTCCAAAACCATGAAAAAAAATTGTTTTTGTGTGATAGTGAATATTTTGTTCATTTTAAAAAAGAAAATTTTGAACCGAACCCTAAGTTTACATAAACTTTTTTAAAAAGATCTTAAATGTTGGTCAGGTCCCACATTAAATTTCTAAACACCCAGTCTTATTGGCTTGAAAGTTGAAACTGCGGGGTGTTTGGGATTGTTTATTGAAAATATATATGTTTTGAAAATAGATAATAACCAGTTAGAAAACGTGGTTTTGAATTTGATTATACTGTTTGATATCGCAATAATGAGATAATCACTTTTCTGAATGTTTGATAAATCCGATTATTATTAAAATCATATGTAAAATGACTAAATAAAAAACACCTTTATATGAGTTGAGTTTTACAGATTTAACAATGAATCATTTCCTTCCTAACAGATGACAAGTTATATACCACAAAAGTGTCAAACATTTTATATCTACTTAGGTGATGTTCGTTTAAGTTTATATGTAGGCTTATGATTTTATTTGATTTCGGCTTATATCTCATAAGTCCCCATTTTCCGGCTTATTTTGAGACTTATAGGCTTAAATAAGTTTATCATATCAAAATAAACTTATATAAGCCAACAAGTCTCAAAATAAGCCAGAAAATTAGGGCTTATGTAATATAAGCTGAAACACAAATAAGCTCATAAAGCTACATATAAGCTTAAACAAACACCGCTTTAGCACATTTGTATATGGGCATATTATCGTGCTGTTTGCGGCAGGAATCTTCTCTATGTCAACCTATATTTGCAAGAAAAATTACAAACGACACTTTGTAACTTTTGTTAAAACATATGAGCCATTGGAACCATTCAGCTATAAGTTCGACTATAATTACATGGTCAAAGGCGAGTTGGTAAACATAAAATAGGCATGACATCATGTAAAAATGGCTGCAGCCTGCAGCAACAGCCAGATGATTATCCCTTTTTTATATACCACAAAAATAGTGTGAAACATGTTTGGTTTTAACTCACCTTATAAAAGAAACAATTTAATCTTTCTTTGGTCCAATAAAACGTGTGTCACCTACTGTTAGAATTTTATAATCATGACTATCATAATAAATTACTAATACAAAGTAGCACATAATAGCGGAAGCATAGGATCAAGTATAACATATAAATTGTTAACTAAAACGTAAATAGTAAACGTACCTCAAGCAATTCTTGATTTGGGATGAACAAGTGATGAACCCTAATTAGGGTTTATCTAGATCTATGAATAACCCCTTACCTTTTTGTTATTCGATCTCTTGATAACAACAATAGTGTGTTGTTACCTCGTTCTTGTACACACAAACTATAACGAATAAAAGAGATTGCAAGATCTAATAAAACACTTTTGTTTGGAAGACAAAAATCGAAACCCTAAGGGTTTAGGGAATTCGATCGGCCACCAAGAAAGAAAAGAGAAGGAAAAGACTTTAGGGTTATGTGTGTGTGCACAAAAGGTGAGAAACCAATAACCCTTGCCTTTGTATATATACTAGACAAAACTTGGAGGACAAGTTGGAGTGGGTTTGGGTTTCCCCACCCCATACGACCGGCCACAAGGACCAAGAAGGAATTCTAGATCCTTCTTGGCTCCTAATTTCATTCTAGTCCTTTTCTTTCACATTTAACGATAGTTAGTCCTTAACCTTAATAACTAACGATCGTTAAGNGTTTATTACTAACCAAGTTTTATGCAGCTCAACATACCAAACTTACTAGTGAAGAAAGTTTATACACGCGCAAAGAGAAAATTATGCAGATGTACGTGTGTTTACTAGTGAAGAAAGTTTATTCACACATGAAGATAAATGTATATGCGCGTGTATAAATGTTCATGTATTTACTAGTGAATAAAGTTTATTCGCACATGAAAATATTCTTACAAAATTTAAATAATGTTCTATTAAACATCATAAAGACCAAGCCTTAATACTAGCTCAAAATTTTCACGCGCGAAAATATTTCTTACAAAACTTAATAATCATCTATTAAGCATCAATATCTCCTATTTTGCACTTTTAATATAAAAAATACATCAAAGCTTAAATTCTTGCTCATAATTTTCACATATGAAGATATTCTTACAAAAACTAAACAATCGTCTATTAAACATCAACATCTCTTATTTTTACACTTCTAGTATAAAAAGTACGATAGTAAGATCAAAGCTTCAATTCTTTCTCATAATTTTCACGCGCGAAGATATTCGTACAAATTTGAATAATCGTATATTAAACATTAATATCTCCAATTTTTGCACTTCTAGTATAAAAATATGCTAGTAAAATGAAAGATTCAATCCTTGCTCATAATTTTCACGTGTGAAGATATTTTTACAAAACTTAAATAACCATCTATTAAACATCAATATCTCATTTTCTTGCATTTCTTTTATAAAATACATGCTAGTAAGATCAAATATTCAATCCATGCTCATAATATTCACGTGCGAAGATATTTTTAGATCAAATATTTAATCTTTGCTCATAATTTTCACGTTTGAAGATATTCTTACAAAATTTAAATAATCATCATTCAACATCAATATATCCTATTTTTGCACTTATAGTATAAAAAATACACTAGTAAGACCAAAGCTTCAATATTTGCTCATAATTTTCATTTGTGAAGATATTTCTTAGAAAACTTAAATAATCGTCTATTAAACATCAATATCTCCTGTTTTTACATTTCTTGTATAAAGTATTCGCTAGTAAGATCAAAAATTCGATCCTTGCTCATAATTTTCACGTGCGAAGATATTCTTACTAAATTTAAATAATCGTATATTAAACATCAATATCTACTATTTTTTCACTTCTAGTACAAAAAATACACTTATAAGTCAAAGCTTCAATATTTGCTCATAATTTTCACGTGTGAAGATATTTTTTTTAAAAAAATTAAATAATTATTTATTAAACCTCAATGTCTCTTATTTTTGCACTTCTAGCATAAAAAATACGCTATTAAGGTCAAAGCTTCAATCATTGCTCTTAATTTTCACGCGTGAAAATATTTCTACAAAACTTAAATAACCGTCTATTAAATACCAGTATCTCCTATTTATACGCTAATAAGATCAAATATTCAATCCTTTCTCATAGTTTTCACGTATGAAGATATTCTTACAAGATTTAAATAATTGTCTATTAAACATCAATATCTCTTATTTTTGCACTTCTAGTATAAAAAATAAAATATTTTTACATATACTTTTTCTTCATTTGTGATAAAATATCTTCACTAGTAAATACACGTACATTTATATATGAGTATATTTTTTTCTTCACGTGCGAATAAACTTTTTTTCACATGTAAATACATGCATATGATTTGATTATTGGTTCCTATTTCAGATCATTTCTCTCTTTTAGAGCTTTCATAAACCATCTATGAGTACATTTAACTGAGTTTTTAATAGGAGGCATTAGTGGAAATTCGTTTATCAGTGTTAATGTATCGCTCATGCTAACAGCCGTGTAATTGCAGAGTAGTTACTGATTGATTCTGCAGGTGGTTAGAAAAGGGTAATACCTGAGGATGGTGTTTAAAGGTTGAAAGGCAGTGAGATGGTGAGGGTGGTTGTCTATGACACAAGAATGCACATAGCAGAAAAGATATGCACTCGATAAGATACAATAGAAAAAAAAATCACAAGGTGTGAACCAGATTATCAATCACTAAGCCTTTTCATACTCTTACGCAAAGAAGTTACAACAAAACTTATTAATCACTGTAAAACGTATATTGTGAGGCCAACACAACTCGGGCCTCATTAAACATACAACAATTTCAAATGAACTAAATCAAAAGTAGAGATAAAAGATGCCTCAATTTCACCAACTAATTTGGTTTTAAGGTTCAATAATAACGCAACACGACAATAATAATAGCACAACCCCTAAGAACTGACAAGAAAAATGGCTCTACCACATTTAACTGGGAGACAGTAAATTGTAACTTTCAGAATTGCCAATCTAGTTAAAATCAGGCTTCTCTGAGTAGGTGCATCCTGATCGTTGGATGATCACATTGGATGCATAACAACCGGCTCTCACGCATTCCTCGATGGGCTTCTTTTTAACCAATTGAGACAAAAATCCTCCAACAAATGCATCACCTGCTCCATTGGTATCAACAAGTTTCTCCTTTGGCAAGTAGATGACTGGATATTTTGAAACTTTCCATCCTGAGCATCTACAACGGGATCTGCACCCTGGGTGATGACACTAATCCTCTTGTGGGTTCCTGATGCTTTTGGCAATTGAGAGATCTTGATTGTAATCACCTCCACGTCATCAGCCTGAAAGAAGAGAAATTAATTTTTATTTAAACATTTGACATATTTTTCAGTAACTTTTGCAACCAAACAAGATCTTGGTTGGTTGCAAAAGTTACTAAAGGAAGCTTATAAACCATATGATCTTTAAATATTTTATTATTACCTTGTTGGTTGCATCTGCATGCTCAGCAACAAGCTGAATTGATTCAGGGGACACTGTAAGGAAAAAGCCAGCAATGTAGATGTACTTGGCCTTCTCAAATGTCCAAAATGGCTAGTCTTAGCGAACTTTAACAATGCAAGAATACACATGAATCCTAGAAGAGTAAATGTAACACCCCAACCCGACAAGGGCAAAAGTGTCACATTCATGGTGTCAATCAGAACAAACACAAGCATTAACTTATATAATACAAATGAATACAAAGGATATAAAAGGTTACAAAAGGTTCTATGGAAAAGAAATACAATATCAGTATGGGGTACAAATGACTAATCAAGAGTCTTCGTCAAAACCACTAAGAAGTCATGAAAGCAAAGTCCTCACTAAAGCTCCTATTTGCACTCTTCACCCATAACCCAGCTTCCTTCTAAAACCTGCCGCGGGGAAAAGAAACGCGGCTGAGCTTAAAAAGCCCAGTGAACAGATATAACAAAAGGGTAATATGAAACAGAAGAAAAGAGACCGAATATGTTGCATTGGATGAGTATTAGAATGGCCATAGCATAAGAAATAATGACAATAAGGTGAAATAAATATTAATAAAAAAAGATTAAGTGTTACGTTACCAGTTTAAGTTTAAATCTAAGTTAAGGTGCAGACAAAGTATTCAGTATTTCAACCATGTGCCCAAAACAGATCAGATAATAACAGATAATCGCCTCATATACAATCCAGAGGGGAGGCCTCAGAATATCAGATATAAACAGAGGGGTGACCTCAATGGGTTGTGAAGGACGTGTATTGCACACACAGTCACATTCACCAGATAACAGATAATAACAGATAACA
>LBNU01038966.1:0-10656 GCA_014162995.1 Artemisia annua
ATCGTTCCCAATCGTTGGAAAAATCTTGATTATGATGTGATCTTGATACTTACGTGATTATTATCAAACCTAGCCACAAGTATGACCAAGTTGCTCGAATATTATCAATAAGGATCTTGTTTTATATGCGTTGACCGTTGCAAGATTGTGCATGATCCCTTTGCTCGTGCTACTAGACATGCAAATACGTCCCAACATGGATCTAATGCGCCGACGAAGAGCATGTGCCTGCTTCTTCATATGGTCCACAACGACAACCATGCTCGACATCTTTTTCTGATTAATTGTATTATCTAACGTCATGCATCCAAATTACAAAAAACATGTGATTATGAGCTAGATAATAGTCAAAGCTAATTACGAGTTTATAATGTTTTTGGTGGTGGTATAAGGCTCTAGATTTGTTACAGAACTGATCAGTATACACAAGAGTTATGAATCGGGTCCCCATGAATTGAATGACTTATAAATTAATCATTGGAACTATTTTATCGCTAAAATATTATTATATAGATTTTTTAGTTGGACGTGAAGAACCGAAGAAGATAAAGCTTTTATTGTGTCAAATTGAAGTTCTAGTTGTGGATGCTGATTCACTCGGTCACACCAACAAGTACATCAAAAGTGGTTTAGTAAATAGTATGGTCTTTTAGCATTTTAGTTTTTAATTCTCGTCGAAGTGTTGTTTTCATGTAATAAATTACGGAGTATTCTACACGAAGACAAAACACCAATATTTTGAAGATTTTAGCTTTATTTATATAAAGTTTATTTATCCAGAAAATAATATGTGAATAGTAATGTTGTACATGAAAAAATAGATAAAAGCAAATTAAGTAAATAGATAAGATTTTACCTGTTTAGGTTACCCGACGAAGACACGCTTTTTAACTCAGATGTACACAATTGCTTCGGGTTTATCCCGAAACCGTTTCAACCTTTCTCTGACCACCTTCAAGTGTACACTTAACGTGGTTTAATTTTGAACTATTTTGCGAGTTATTGACTATGTAGGCAAGTACGTAAGGGAGGTCGCACAAAATGCCTGTGCACTCGTACAACCTATCACACGTCATTGTGTAATTCCTCCAGGTCATAGGTCAAAAGCGCGCTATGCCTAATCGTGCGACCCATTGGCAAACTTGAAACCCACTTGTTTTAGTGCGGCTTTATATTTTACTACAAGTAGTTGGCCCCTATCGTAATTACATAAAATAAATTTACCAAGTGGAAAAATATCTAGATATTAATATATTATCATGGAGGGGCCTTTTTGGGCATTATATAACGTCCAAGCCACATATCTTTAACATGCATCCTTATTTGCAACAATATGGACACAATTCATCAAATGGTAGGCGGTCATGAATCTATAGTTATTGCTTCCATGTGTGCTTGGTTTACACCCACCATCCTCTTTTGTGTTTCGAATCTCATAATAGCTACCCTTTTCATTGCTTCAAAATCAAACACCAACACTACAAACCACGACCAGGAATATGAAACTAGTGTCCAAGGATATTCATTTACTCCTCGAATCCCAAAAGTATCTTCTTTCCTAGAACGAGCCAAATCCATTAATTTATCATCATGCATACCCACCATCATCACAACCAAAATTGCAGCCCACGAAAATACAACTATATCCAAAACCGCAAAATACACTTCACAGAGTCGACTTGCTCAGTCCATACATTTCCCATGCAGCTACGATACTCAACCTGATTCCAAACGATATCCATCTAAGAAAAAACCNCAAGAGTTATGAATCGGGTCCCCATGAATTGAATGACTTATAAATTAATCATTGGAACTATTTTATCGCTAAAATATTATTATATAGATTTTTTAGTTGGACGTGAAGAACCGAAGAAGATAAAGCTTTTATTGTGTCAAATTGAAGTTCTAGTTGTGGATGCTGATTCACTCGGTCACACCAACAAGTACATCAAAAGTGGTTTAGTAAATACTAAATAGTATGGTCTTTTAGCATTTAGTTTTTCGTTCTCGTCGAAGTGTTGTTTTCATGGAATAAATTATTTTACACGAAGACAAAACAACTATATTTTGAAGATTTTAGCTTTATTTATATAAAGTTTATTTATCCAGAAAAATAATATGTGAATAGTAATGTTGTACATGAAAAAATAGATAAAAACAAATCAAGTAAAAGGATAAGATTTTATCTGTTTAGGATACCCGACAATGACAAGGTTGTTTTTTAATTCAAATGTACACAGTTGCTTCATTTCGACCTTTCTCTGACCATCTCCAAGTGTACACTTAACGTGGTTTAGTTTTGAACTATTGTGTGAGCAATTCCCAGGCTTATATAGGATAATGTCACGTGTGAGTTGTTGACTATATAGGCAAGTACGTAAGGGAGGTCGCACAAAATGCATGTGCACTCGTACTACCTGTCACACGTCATTGTGTAATTCCTTCAGGTCATGGATCGCAAGCGCGCTATGCCTTATCGTGCAACCCGTTGACAAACTTGAAAACCCACTTGTTTTAGTGCGGCTTTAAATTTTACAAGTATTTGGCCCCTATCGTAATTTCTTAAAATAAATTTACCAAGTGGAAAAATATCTAGATATTAAATATATTATCATGGAGGGGCCTTTTTGGGCATTATATAAAGTCCAAGCCACATATCTTTAACATGCATCCTCATTTGCAACAATATGGACACAATTCAACAAATAGTAGGTGGTCATGAATCCATAGTTATTGCTTCCATGTGTGCTTGGTTTACGCCCACCATCCTTTTTTGTGTTTCGAATCTCATAATAGCTACCCTTTTCATTGCTTCAAAATCAAACACCAATACTACAAAACACCTCGACCACGACCAGGAATATGAAACTAGTGTCCAAGGATATTCATTTACTCCTCGAATCCCAAAAGTATCTTCGTTCCTAGAACGAGCCAAATCCATTAGTATATCATCATGCATCCCTACCATTATCACAACCAAAATTGCACCCCACGAAAATACATCTATACCCAAAACCGCAAAATACACTTCACAGAGTCGACTGGCTCAGTCCATACATTTCCCATGCAGCTACGATACTCAACCTGATTCCAAACGATATCCATCTAAGAAAAAACCAAACACTCAAATAACGCTCACAAACTTAAGGGTTCAACTCGCCCAAGTTCCATCTATAGACCGAGTTAAAAGACTCAAATCCAAGGCTCCTAAAGAGAAGATTTCAATAGTCGAGATAAAAAAGGCACGTAGCGAGGTGAGGCATGTGTCGGACGATGAAGATGACGTGAACATGCGACGACCAGAAACAGCTAGGGCTAGACGAAACGCTGATGACGATGCAAAAGCCGAAAACTTTATAACGAAGTTTAGGGAACAACTTAAGTTACAACGTATGGATTCCCTTAATAGGTATAACCACATGTTGAGACCTCCAAGTTGAACTTGTCGCGCGATATTGTTAATTTTGGCCCAAATTTAGATCATATAATTAGAATGACGTTTCACTAATAATTTAGTACTAGCTAAACGATTGTAATTAAGTGAGACTAAAGAAATATAACGATTTAAATTGTAATTAAGTATTATAAATTGTGTTTCTTTATAAGAATGACTATTTTAATTAGTTTAACAATATTACACATTTATTTAGTTTTTAATTGTAAATTAAATGTGTTTTTTTCTATGTAGTATAGATTAGCTAGTTGTTTATGAAAGATTTGTTTATTAACGAGTTTTTTAGATTATCGTTGTGTTTTGAAAATTTTATTAACTAAACAAGTACTCTAAAAGATATTTGTTAAATAAAATTATTTCTTTTTTCCTTAAAAACCAAAGAAAGAGCGGGAAAGAAAAACCCTAATCATTCTCATGCACGTACAACTCAAACATTGGGTCATTGACCGTCTGTGTCACAACTCACAACATTGTCCCCTTCCCTATCACCACTTTGCATCGCACTCGCTTCCTTTTATTTATTTATTTATTTATTTTTACGAAACTCCGGACCTCATTTTTAATTAACTTTTATACATTATCACATTCAACTTTAGATCCATTAGTCAATTACAAGTGTGCAACATGTATGCCGTTTTCTAGTATTTGTCCTGGCAAGATAATGAAAATTATTATCTATAATGTTCTATTATCATATCGAGTTACAAATAAGAAGAAATAAATTGAATGGAGAATACATCAAATGGGAAGAAAAAAAAAGCAAAACTATCAAAACTGAACATCTATATGGAATCTGGAATAATGTAAAATAATCAAAACAAGATAAAGTATAATAGGTTTCGTTGATTTTAGTTATGGTTGTTTATAATTAACTTGGCATTTCAAGGAGATGGTTTTAAGTTAAAAATTTCAAACATGTCATTCCTTTTTAAAAAAATTAAAGTACTCATTTTGTTAAATTAGATTTGAAAACACAATGGACATCCAAAAAACTCGTTGATTAATTAACTATCGATGGATTAGGTAAGTCCCCATTTAGCAGTAAACAAATTATATATTGTTTGCATGCGAATTATTATATTGCGAGCAGATCATGAATTGATTTGAACACTTGTGTTTCGGGCATGTTTTGTATGTTACTTCTTAAGAGCAAAGGGTGTAATCATATGTCAAAACCCAAGCTATTTTGTGAAATCAACGTTACGGTACGTCAGCTTTTCACATTTCACATTTATACATAAAAAATATCACTCTCTTGTTTCACATGCCGTTTGCGTGCTGTTTCTCACTTTTTGGGCCCCACCATTTTTTTCAAACAAACTACATTTTCATTCATAAAAATAAAATACAAATTACAATACGAGTAAACAAAGTGCAACAATTTAACGAAGTACGAAAATGAAAAAAATGTTACGAAAATATAAAATACATCAAACTATTACATAACTAGTTTTCTTCTTCTGGTTGGTATCGTTGCCAAATATGATCCATCAGATCTCGTTGAAGCTTTACGTGTACGGTTTCATCACACAATTCTTTTGCTTTTTTCCGTTGCACTTCGCATCTCTTGAACCATTCTCGTTGTATGTGTGATTAACTATTTAGTATGATATTTTATATAAATATAATTTAGTTAGTAAGAAGTTACAATCTAATTATATGCTTCTTGATTGGTGAAATATCCTAAAACTTATAGGGAAACTGGGTTAGACAATGCTATTACTAAAGCTAAACAATTTGCAGAAACCATTTGTATTAGCCTCAGTTTACTCTAAAATGTGCTCTTTGTAGGGAAAAACAATTTGATGATATTCCTAGTACTAAAAGAGAGCAACAATCTGCTAAAAACAATTCAGAACTGATTACTTTATTGTTTTAGTTGATATGGCGCTAATACAACTAAAGAGTAGATTTGAACTAATGAGATATTTTCGATCAATTTTTGGTTTCATGTTCATTGCATCAAAGTTAGCTTATTTGGATGATGCCAACTTAATAGAATGTTGTTTGAATCTTGATTCTGCATTGACAAATGATGAAGATTGTTATATCGATATTAATAACTTGTTCATGGAGTAACAAATTTCGCAGAAGATGTTGCGTAATGGAGCATATGATGGAGAAAAACCTTGGTCACATATTGAAATCATGGAGTTTACATAAAAGATGGATATGTTTTCTAATGTTTTCCTTGCATATAAGATTTTATTAACCATACCAGTCACGGTAACATCCGCGGAAAGATGTTTTTCAAAATTAAAGATATTGAAACTTATATTAAGGAATATGATGAGTCAATAGAGGTTGAAGTGTTGAACAGGTTGGCAATATTAAGTACAAAAAGTAGTTTTTTTAGCAAATGTTGTCCATGACAAACTAATTGATGAATTTGCTTCAAGAAACGCATGAAGACAACGTTTTATATAGGTGGAGCATGTAATTCAAAGTTTATTTTCTTGCATCATAACATTTTGCTTAATAAATAAAATTCGGCATGGGATGAGCCGTGTAGTTAATCAACAAGGTTCAAAACCTCTAAAAAAATTGTGTGTTTTTGTTTAAACGATCGGCTCGACCCAGACATCAAAAGCATCAAGACGGTCCGTTGACTGAGAATGAGAGATTGAGAGATGATTGGTGTTTGATGATTATAACCGGGAGAGATTAGCACACTAAATTTTTAAGAAACTTTCATTTCAGCCCTTCTACTTTTATTGACAATTCTGGCCCCTTAAAAAATTAACACAACAACAAATCCGGAAACATACTAATCGTACAATAAGCACAAGAACTAAGCAGTTGTTGTAATAATCAGATTACATATAGCTTATTTTAACAGTTCCAATTTTGAGGTTCTGTGAAATTTATATTGATGTTTAAAAAAGATCGTAGTTGAAGGCGTAATAACGTTCAATTTGAATAGTTACATCCCCTGTAGATCCCCACCAATCCGCCATAACCAGCTCATTACTATTTGTACAAAAATAAAACTTGAAAGTTATACACGAATTATATGAAAGTGATAGAAAGTGCAAAAGATAACTTATTTGTAAATACTAGCCTAGTAGGACTCAGTTAATATAGAAATGTTTTACTAATAAAAGACATGAAAGTGACACGAGAGAAATAAAGATGATATTATACAAAAGTAAAATTGAAAAGTTTAGTCAATATAATGCGTAATAGATGGCCCTCAAAAGAAGATATGTTATCCTCTAATTTGTTGACCGAAAATTTACATCTTTATTACTCGTACGTGTGAACAGAGAAATGGATGGTTTTTCTACTGATATGTTGTGATTAATTATATAGTTCGTTATCGACATTTATAATTTCCCAAGAAAACGAAAATAAAGACAATTATTGATTCAAGTACAAGATCTACCTAAAAAAAAAAAATAATAATAATAATAATAATAATCAACTACGTGCTTTGTCAAATATTACTCCCTCCGTCTCAAAATTATTATCATGAGAGAGAAATCACAAAGTTTAATAAAAGTGGGGACACTTTAATTTTCAACCTCTAAAAATATTCCTCTACTTAATTCTTTAGTTTTTACTTAATAAGGAAAGCGAACAATATAAAAGATGGGACGAAGGGAGTACTAATTATCTATTGCACAAATATAAAAGATGTATTTACCAAAAAGCTTATTGAAACTAGCAAAAGATTGACTTTTTAAAATAAGTTACATTATGACATAAGTCTTGTTTGTCACAAGCGTATACAAATAAAACTTTTATAATTTATAAGATTAAGCTAACAAAAATGAGTTTTCATATACGGATAAAGCTTGTAGTTAGTCCACCAAGTCGTGTTATTATACCACTTCCCCACGACCGCGGTTGTCCCTCATTTTTCTTGAGAACCTGGTTGTGCAAACGATTCATGTTGTGTGAAGAGTTAAAAATAGTTGTGTGTGTGAGTATTTTGTGAGGATGTTTAAGTGAGATATGGTTGTACAAACGATTCATGTTGAGTGAAGAGTTAAAAATAGTTGTGTGTGAGTGAGTATATTGTGAGGATATTTAAGTGAGATATATTTTTATGATAAAGGTAATAGTTTTATTACACTTACTTTGTGATAGATAGAAAAGCTGAAAACGCAATCATGACGAATAATGCATAATCTTCTATGTACACACACCATAACTAAATAAAATGGGGTGATTATTTACGTGGGAAAAGGTGTGTGCATAGTATTAAAGAAAATAATTTGCACATTACTCCGTAATTTATTTATTTATTAAATAATTATACTGTACACAAATAATCTTCTAGAATTAACCATTGTCTATGTTACAGTATAAAAGACTGCTGGAATTTGTACGTCCACATGTTTTATGAATGCAAGTCAAACAAATTATCATGCCCGTGGGCCATGTACGTATAACGTATGTCGACAATTATTTATGTGAGGTGATTAAACACGACATAAAAAGATATTTATATATATTGTCGACGTGTAAAATTGGACAAATAAGGTACGTCCCCCACACTAAATCTGGTTAATAAAAACATATTGTTATTGTTATAGCAAAAGAGCTTAAATGCTTATAATAATCGTAACAAATGTTATCCACATTATCCATTATGTCATCCTGATTACCCTAATTGGAGTTTTAAGATTTGTCAACAATAGTTTATTATCTAGAACTTACTAAGTTTAGTTTAGTTAAAAGTTAAAACTTTTGATTGAGGGTTATGTTACGGACAAAAACAATGACATTTTTAGCAGTTTTGTACTTTTGTATCACATGCCACACGCATACCAATAGTTGGTCCATTCATAAAAAAAATAGACATGTCTTTATCGAACTCAAATGGCCATCTAAACTGATGTAGAGGATTGTAGACTCGTGAGAGCTTCATCATAAAATTGTTACTGGCCCTCTAAACGGGTAAAAACAGATAAAGAGACGACGTTTTCTTAGTTCATGCTATTTGGAATGCCGAGACTTTTGGCTTAGATGTACGGAACATAACAAAGAGACCGTTTATGATTCTTTTTCTTGCAATTATTAAGATGTGTATCTAATGAGATTTGAATCGGATAACTTTCTACGAGTCTAATTCGGTGGTCGTTGTCCACTAACATCAAACAATATCTAGTATATTACGAATTTTTTCATGGAATTCTTTCATTGGTTGACAATTTAGACAAACTGTAGTACTAGGAGAGAAAAAAAATGATTGTGACATTTCATTTTGGCCAGTTCATTGAATTTGCATGCAATCATGCCCCATCACAATCGTCTTGATAACTTGAAATACAATTCGCCCACTATAAAATATCTAGATTTTATATCGTGGAGGAGTGGGGCATATATATAATCCAGCTATACCTCATCACCCTTTACAACAATAATCTTACAATTCACAAATGATGATTATCGCTTCTGTGTGGGCTTGGTTTACACCTACCATTCTCTTTTGTGTCGCCAATCTCCTAATTGCTACCCTTTTCTTAGCTTCTAAATCAAATACTAAAACCACCACTAACCCTAAGCCTAATCACAATCATGACAACTACGAAAACACCGACCAAAGCCAAAATCATGACGAGAATCAGAGCCAAAACCAGAACCGNACATGTTTTATGAATGCAAGTCAAACAAATTATCATGCCCGTGGGCCATGTACGTATAACGTATGTCGACAATTATTTATGTGAGGTGATTAAACACGACATAAAAAGATATTTATATATATTGTCGACGTGTAAAATTGGACAAATAAGGTACGTCCCCCACACTAAATCTGGTTAATAAAAACATATTGTTATTGTTATAGCAAAAGAGCTTAAATGCTTATAATAATCGTAACAAATGTTATCCACATTATCCATTATGTCATCCTGATTACCCTAATTGGAGTTTTAAGATTTGTCAACAATAGTTTATTATCTAGAACTTACTAAGTTTAGTTTAGTTAAAAGTTAAAACTTTTGATTGAGGGTTATGTTACGGACAAAAACAATGACATTTTTAGCAGTTTTGTACTTTTGTATCACATGCCACACGCATACCAATAGTTGGTCCATTCATAAAAAAAATAGACATGTCTTTATCGAACTCAAATGGCCATCTAAACTGATGTAGAGGATTGTAGACTCGTGAGAGCTTCATCATAAAATTGTTACTGGCCCTCTAAACGGGTAAAAACAGATAAAGAGACGACGTTTTCTTAGTTCATGCTATTTGGAATGCCGAGACTTTTGGCTTAGATGTACGGAACATAACAAAGAGACCGTTTATGATTCTTTTTCTTGCAATTATTAAGATGTGTATCTAATGAGATTTGAATCGGATAACTTTCTACGAGTCTAATTCGGTGGTCGTTGTCCACTAACATCAAACAATATCTAGTATATTACGAATTTTTTCATGGAATTCTTTCATTGGTTGACAATTTAGACAAACTGTAGTACTAGGAGAGAAAAAAAATGATTGTGACATTTCATTTTGGCCAGTTCATTGAATTTGCATGCAATCATGCCCCATCACAATCGTCTTGATAACTTGAAATACAATTCGCCCACTATAAAATATCTAGATTTTATATCGTGGAGGAGTGGGGCATATATATAATCCAGCTATACCTCATCACCCTTTACAACAATAATCTTACAATTCACAAATGATGATTATCGCTTCTGTGTGGGCTTGGTTTACACCTACCATTCTCTTTTGTGTCGCCAATCTCCTAATTGCTACCCTTTTCTTAGCTTCTAAATCAAATACTAAAACCACCACTAACCCTAAGCCTAATCACAATCATGACAACTACGAAAACACCGACCAAAGCCAAAATCATGACGAGAATCAGAGCCAAAACCAGAACCGGAACCAAATGCGGAACCAAAGCCAGAACCAAAACCAGAATCAGAACCAGAACCAGAACCAGATGCGGAACCAGAATCAGAACCAAAACTATGAATATTCATTTAGTCCACAACTCCCAATAGTATCCTCATTCCTAGATCGAGCTAGATCCATTAACATATCATCAATAATTCCCACCATTATTACCAAAACCATTATAACAAACCAAGAGAACCCTAAATACACTTCATTAAGTCGACTCTCTCAATCCATATTTTCCGCATGCAGCTACGACACTCAACCCGACTCACCACGATATCCATCTAGCAAGAAACCAAACCCTACCCCTTCTATATTAGGACGACTAAAGTCCA
>LBNU01038970.1:15227-26235 GCA_014162995.1 Artemisia annua
AAAAAAAAAAAAAAAAAAAAAAAAAAAAAAAAAAAAAAAAAAAAAAAAAAAAAAAAAAAAAACCTTAAAATTAAGAATAAAACATTAAACACTAATTAATATTATTTTAAAGCACCCCTATAATAAAAAATATATGTTATAATACACATTGTACAAACAAATAAAACACACATAGCTTTATACAATTTACATGCTACTAAGTTGATGGTACATATGATTTTGAAAATCGGACCGGACCAGCGGGTTCAACCGGACCGGACCAACGGGCTCAACCAGACCGGACCAACAAGTTCAACCGGAACCCTAAGTCGTCATTGGTTCAGCTAGCAAATAAAAGGCGTTCAAAAACGAAACGGAGGATGACCCGTCGGAATCGATAAAAATGGATGAATTGGGTCGGATTGGGATCATGTTTTTCTCCGGTTAATGAGTTCGCCATTGTTATTTTGTTGGCGTCTAAAACTTTAGTCACAGGGTACCCGCCGCTGCAACGCGCGAGTACCCTGCTAGTAATGAACTAAAGGATAAACCTACTTCGTAGTATCCACCAGTATAAAATCATAAAAACATTGCGATTATTCAAAATTGGACCTATCCAATACTCAATGCTGAGCAAGTACAAGCCTTTGCCGGAAAATAAGAAGAAGGATCACAAGGTTTTTCTTCTCGGACTCGCGTAAAGCCACTCAGTCCCACGCGAACCTGGCTGAACAACGCAACATGACCAAGCGAACCTCATCCTGAAAAACATCAACTACATACTGGAAGTAATTGTATCCTTCACTTCTAGGGTGTTTTCATTCCCTGCCTAGGTGCTCTACTTGAGACGTTAAAGAGCATAAATCGGCAATCTGAAGAAGGTCGCCATAATAACAAATAAGATCAGTCGCGACTCATGAGAGGTGTTCTTGGACACCAGTCGAAAGACAGGATACTCTAAGAACCCTGGGAATCTCGCATGATCCCGAAACAATGATTTCAAAGCAAACATAATGAGGTGTCGGGTCGCAAATTAGGCAATCCAACACCAAACTTGTGTAAAAGGACCTGGCCAGATCTTCAGCTACCAAAGCTCCCATCCTTTCACAACCAGCTGTACTACTTGACACATCAGAAAGCACGCCGCTTTGCGAGAGAACAAAGCTTAACTAAAATTTACTTAGGGACAATCCCCCATAAAAGTTGAGGCATCTTCATTGAGAAGAAATGATTCTCCCCATACAGGATGAGAGGCCATCCTGTATGAGAACACATGTTACAATACACAGCAAAAGCTTCAAAATAAAGAAGAGAAAATAAAAACACCAAAGGCATACCAGTGAGGAGGAATGAACTGGACGCAAGTAGAGCAGATGATTTCTGGACATTCCCATCTCCAGTAGTAACAGGCGTCAACTATCGTTGTGGGAGCATAAACCATTAACTTGTAGACATAAACGGCTAGTGTATGCCCATCACTCACAGCGCATCATCCAAGGCAATAGAATGAACTATTCTTGGATATCCGGTAAAATATTTTTCATACCATGGTGATTAACTTCACCATGTCAGGACTTAGAAGAGATTTTTAACGATACAAAAACCCCTGGGGACTTTCTCTTAACCTCAAACACTTCCGGTAAAACATTTAAGTTTCTCACAAACCTTTTCACCTAAACATACAGAGTTTCAGGTATGAGATCTTTAAAATACTCTATCCAAAACAAGATAATAGTCTCCTTTGGAGGAACTACAGAAATATCCCCCTCAAACCAGGGAAAAGCTACAACCATGAGCTCAAACCACCTCACTACAGTTAATAGAACTACAAAAGGGCAAAAAGGTTAAAACGTCAAGTTGTACTCATGCTAGAAAAAAGAGACAACAACTCGCACTTTTGATATGGTGAAGACACATAGATTGACATTCTTGCTACAACCAATAAGAAAATCTAACATAACGCTTAGGTTGAGAACAGACCTGATACAACTATAGAATCACCAGTAAACCTACAAGAAATGGTCAAATACATAGAAAAATACCTACGGACTTTTGTAACTTACAAAGTCCACAAGGATACTAAAGTCTACAGACTTTTTACAAGAAACTCAAAATTTCTACAAACAAAGAGCAAAAGCTTTTATCGCTTACATTGAAACTTGAAGAAAACTTTGAAGAAGTAATAGAAACACTTGACATAAGTGAAAAGAAATTTCTTTGAAGTATAGGAAACTTGGGATGATTCATAGACGGTTAGGGCATTCCCCCTTTTATGGGCAAAATAAATAGGGGCCTGACTCGTCTCAGAACCAACAGGTATTGTCACACAAGCTAGCCACTTGTGAATGGCTAACCGTAACAAATAAACCCTGAAAGCTTGAGACAAGATGCAATGAAATCCTGGAGAGTATAGTGTTTCCCCGGGTCGTTAAAGTCCCAACGAGGCTGAAATTGTATTTGGAAAACGTTTTGGGAATGAGTGATTTTGGGAATAGTAACCAGAATAAGATTTTGATTTGATTATACACTAATGATTGCTTGGAATTGAAAATGAAATTGCACAATAACAGATATGACAAATATACAACACAAAATGCAATTAAGCAAAGTACAGGGACTAAAAGTGACAACTTCTAAACTACAAGGGCTAAAAATGACAAGTTTCAAACTTCAAGGGTGTAAAATGAAAATTTAGAAACTTTATAATTTAAAGAAAATTAAAATCTAAAAAAGAAAATATTTTATTAATATTATATTAATTTAATATTAATTATTTAATATAAACTATTTTAATTTACTTAAAAACTATTTATATTAATCCTAAAAAGATTACTATTACAAATTTAACTTAGAAAATTACAAAATTATTTTCTAAAAATCTAAAATTACTTAAAATGTTTATAAAAATTAAAAAGAAATATTTTTGTCTTTTTGTGGATTTTTTATAAATTAAAAACTTAATTAATATTTAAATCCTAATTAAACTATTTAAAAGAGAAAAATGAGAAAATGAAAAAGGAAAATTATAAAATTAATTTTTAAAGATTCTAATTAATGTGACAAGGCTAGAAAAATTATAAAAATGAAAATTAGCTTGTGTGACAATACCTGTTGGTTTTTTTCTGAGACGAGTCAATACCTTGTATCCGTTCCATAAATAACTATTTGGGCTTTGGCCTCGTGCGGCACGGAGCTACGTATTTACGTGCCATATGGCCCAGCATTGTTGGGCATATCGCCGCCCCACGCCCCGTATTGTTTACCGAACGGGTTTCATGACCCGGGTGTAGAACTATAACGTCATCTGTCCCCCCAGTCTAGCTGTGCGCACAATCATGGTGCGTAATGTAGACTTCTCTTACCAGCTAAATATTCCACGTGTGCGCGGGAAGAATTCAAAAGATCCCGCCAATGCCAACGTGGTGATGTACTTAGTCAACAAAAAGTGAATCATAACACTCGGATCGGGAGAGGTGCCACGTGTCCAGGCACTTTCTGCAAAATTCTGCCACATGATGAGAGGGTAGTGGGTACCCGTGTCAGTATCGACGTGGTCAGAGAGAAAGTAATATAGACGCCTCCCTTATCTTCACTGTGATACCACAGTAAGAAATCTTTTCATTTTCCAAAAGACCCAATTCTCCTCATCTCGTGCTTGTTTTTCTTCAAAAAAAAACTTTAGTAAAGACCGAGTGCGTGTTTTATCTTTGAAAATGGTTGATTCAAACTGAAGTTGCATGTCGAATATGTCTGAGGACGAACCCAACGTTCGCCTCAGACTATTACATTCCGTTGGAGGTATATCCGGTTATTGCCGGGCCCNGGAAAAAAGTTCAATTTCTCTTTCAATTCTCCTCACAGCTTACTGTTGTTTTTTTTATGATCCACAATCACCTATTTCAGTGGGTTATAGTTGGTTATATTAGCTTAATAAGGTCTTCACTTTAGCCTTAAAAACATGTTTTCCAGCTAACTAGGAATCAATCAAGTTCATCAAAGTCAAAATAGTTCTAAACTCAAAAAGTCAAAAGTTTTCTGACTGCAGGAAAAATCTGTTTATTTTTCAATTTTCTTCATTTCTCAACCAAATCCATAAATTTCTGGGATAATGTACTCTTTATATATTTTTTACTAGTGGGTATTTTTTATTTAATTTTTTAGATTTTTTTACAAGGGGTAAATAGCCCTTTGTCGGTCGTTTTTTCGTGCAGAAAAAGTTTTTGATTTTTTAATTTCTGTCATTTTATGTCCTTTTTTAGGCTTAATGTTGGTTTTCTAGCATTAATTAGTAGCATTATATATACTGGTATTTTTATTTTAATTTTTCAGATTTTTTTTCCAAGGTCCTAAGCCCTTTTTATGGTGCAAAACTGATTTTCAGAAAGTTTCGAAAAGTTGTTGTTTAGATTTTGCTGATTCTCTGTGATCCATGTTAGATTTTGTTGTTGTTTTCTTTGTAACATGCTAGTTTAGGTACCATTAGTCATACTAAGCATAAAATCATACATCATTAGGGCAAAAAAAGTCGAACATCAAGGTTTAACCTCATTGATTCATGACTGTTGATATTTTGAGTTCAAGTTCTCATCAAACTGGTTTGTAAACTAGTTAATAAATGCTAATATCATCTCATTTTAACTTATTGCATCATTGTTAGTAGCTAGGATTCAATCCAAATTACAAAAATTCAAAGTAGGATCATATGATTAAAAGTCAAAAATTTACTTTCATGCATGAAAATCCAAAATGGCTAGAATTGTTCTAGAATTTTGTGCTTGGATTCAGACTTGCAGCTTTTTACCTATTGATGTCTCCCAACCTAAGCTTGAAAATCCCACATGTCATATATTTCTTGCAATTTTTTTTTGTGGCCCCCACAAACCCCAAAACACAGCCTGCAGGGAGTGTTACCTCCCTCTGCTGCACAGCAACACCACCCCACTGTCCACTCTCTGTGGGGTCCCACAGAGCTCACAGTGGGTCCCACAGGACCCCATTGGCCCATTGACTCCCAAGCTGGGCCCCCAGTCCACAGCAACTAGTTTGAAACCGCTTAGACCTGTGGAACCCCACTTGTATGCCCATGAATGTTGTCCCATTCTGTTCTCAGCTTAGTACTTAGAAAGTGCTGTACTTGGTTTGTTTAGCTTAAATCAGTGTTATGTTTGATGTTTCTTGTTCATTTCAGTCCTAGTTGCTTGTCTCACAGAATTTACCCACTGTGGGCCCCCTAGCCAGCTTATTTGGCGCTTATTAAAAAAAGCTTGAACAACGTTTGACCAAAGTCAACTGTCAACTGCAAATAAGCACTTTGAAGTGCTTATCTGTGATCCCAAAGGTTTTCTTTGTAAAAGTTGTTTGTTTTAGTGTTAAAATAGTTTTAGAAAAAGAAAAACCAGAAAAATCCAATGTTAATTTCAAGTGATAGGTTTCTATTTAACATTTTTAATTTCTATTTTCCTTTTAAATTTTGTTAGTAATATCCTGTTTTTATAATTTTCTAAATTACTTTGTTATATTAAGCTGTTGTGGTAATTTTCTTAGAATTTTCTGTGATCATTGAGTATTTATAGATTTAATATATAGTTTAATTTAGTATAAGTAAAAACTTGTTAAATTAAATAATTCTGTATAAATTTGTTAAAACAGTAGCATCTTTTATAATTTCCTAGATCTAAATCAATATTTATTATCTTTAGTAATTTTTTCTAGAATTTGTACTGTTCATCTTTATTAATTATTAGATTTAATTTTAATTAAAACAGCTCTTAATTAGAAAAACCAAAAGAAATTAGCATAGTTGTTAATTATTTAATATAAGCTAGCCACTTGTGAATGGCTAACCGTAACAAATAAACCCTGAAAGCTTAAGACCAGATGCAATGAAATCCTGGAGAGTATAGTGTTTCCCCGGGTCGTTAAAGTCCCAACGAGGTTGAAATTGTATTTGGAAAACGTTTTGGGATTCAGTGATTTTGGGAATAGTAACCAGAATAAGATTTTGATTGATTTTACACTAATGATAATGAGATAAATAACAGATATTAACAAATACTGGGAATCAGATAAACTAAAAACGTAATCAGAATTAAAACAAACGAAAACGCGTACTGAGAAAAGGACAAACTAAGCAGAAATAAACTACAGGGGGTGAAAATGAAACTTTTACAAACTTAATATTAAAAGAAAATTAAATTAAAAAGAAAAATATTTTTTTGATTATTTTAATATTTAATATTAATTAAAACTATTTAATTACTTATAATAACTATTTAAATTAAACTAAATACAATATAATAATAAATAAAACTAAGAAAATGAAAATTTATTTTTACAAATTCTAAAATAACTTGAAAATAATATAAAAACTAAAAATATGTCTTTTTGTCTTTTTCTGAATTTAATATTAATTAATTACTAATTACTTATTAATTAACTAATTAACTAATTTAAATTACTAATAGTACTAAAATTGACTTAGAAATTTAAGAAATATTTTATAAAACTTATTAACTATTACAGGAACCCTAAAAAATTATAAAAAAGTTTATAAAAACTATTATTAAACCATTTTACTAATTATTTACATAGTTACCAATTTAAAAGCTAGTTAAACTAAATTAATTGAGAAAATATCAAATGAAAAGGGAAAATTGCAAAATTAATTTTTACAGAAGCTTAATAATATAGAAAAGCTAGGAAAATTATAAAAACTAGGTAGTGCTTAATAAAAACTAATTATGCTATTTACTACTTAATTATTAATTAATTATTAATAAAATTAATATTAAATCTAATTAGCACTAAATGACAAAATAAAAATCTGAGAAAATTACTAAAAATACTTTAACATAAAAGGAAATTAAGAAAAATATAAAAATGCAGATTACTTAAGAAAAAGCTAAAAAGGAAAATTAAAAAGATAATTAATATTAAATAGAAACTATCACTTAATTTTATTTTGGATTTTCTGGATTTTTCTTTTACAAAACTTTTTTAATGCTAAAAAAAAACAACTTTTACAAAACAACTTTTATAACTTAAAAATAGGCCAAATGGACACCAAAATGCTTAACAGTTGACTTTTTGTTGACTTTGAAGGAAATGAACCTCTGTGGGGCGCCCACAGAGGTGGAGGATGGTTCAAATAACTTACTTGGACTGATATAAGCTAGAAACAACAAAATCATACACTGAATAAGCCAATAAGCAAAATAAGCTTTTGGATACTTGTTTTCAAACAGAAAATGGACAAACTTTGAGCTGATCTAGGGTGGGGTCCACAGAGCTTAAGTTCAAAAGCTTGGGTGAAATGTCTTCTCAGCTAGCTTGTGAACAACTAGGAACCAAAAACAACCACTGGGCCCCAATAAGAACACTGTGCAACCCTGAGAAGTTGGGGTTGCACACTGTGTACAAGGCAGTTTTCAAAAAAAAGCACTAAGTAAAAGCCACAAAATAAGCAGTCAAACAGCCCAAATTATAAAAATCATATAGCAACAAGCAACCAAATATCTAAAATCCAAAAGCACAAATCATGAAACTCAATATTGAACCCTACATGAAATTCCAAAGTTTATTCAAAAACTTTTTTCTGAAAATTTGACTTTTTGAGAAATGAGGAAAAGTTGACTAATATGGATTTTGATCTTGATTTATGCTGATAATGTATTATTAAACTACTTAGTGATGAATTTAAGCTACACTAACAACTTATGAGCTAATTTGAGAGATCTAGGTACAAAGAAAACTAACAGTGAGATGATCTAAGAGGATTAAACTTGAGAATTTGACTTTTTGCCTAATGATGTATGAATTTTATGCTTAGTATGATCTAATGGTACCTAAAACTAGCATGTTACAACAGAAAACAACAACAAATCTCAACATGGATCACAGAGATCAGCAAATCTAAACAACCTTTTCGAAACTTTCTGAAATCAAGTTTTGCAGCCATAAAAGGGCTTAGGACCTGGAAAAAATCTAAAATTAAAATAAAAAATACCAGTAACTATATAATCTACTAATTAAACTACAAACCAAATTTAAGTAAAAGGACATAAAATGAAGAATTAAAAATCAAAAACTTTTTCTGCAGCAAAAAACGACCGAAAAGGGCTATTTACCTTGTAAAAAAAATCTAAAAATTAAAATAAAAATACCACTTAGTAAAAATATATAAAGATACATTATCCCAGAATTTTATTGGATTTGGTTGAGAAATGAAGAAATGAAAAATAAAAGATTTTTTCTGCAGTCGAAAACTTTTGACTTTTGAGTTTTATGAACCTATTTTGACTTTGATGAACTTTGATTGATTCCTAGTTACTGAAAACAGTGTTTTTAAGCTAAAGTGAGACTTAATTAAGCTAATATAACAACTATTAAACTGAAATAGGTGATTGTGGATCATAAAAAAAACAACAGTAAGCTGTGAGGAGAATTGAAAGAGAAATTTGACTTTTTTCCAAATGAGACCTGGTTATTATGATTGATATGAACTATATAGACCTAATGTAGCATACATGAACCAATAACAACATAAGAAACAGCTATGAACACCACTTATCCTACTAATCCAAACACCCCTTTTAAAACCTTTAAAATGAGATTTTGATGTAAATGAAACTTATAAAGCATGAAACTGATTCTAATAGTTACAATATGCTAACATGAACTCATATAATCACAAAAACACAAGTAATAACATCAAACACTAGTGAACTGAGATTATGTTTGTTTGACTGTTAAATGTGAATGATGAGCAACTAATGATTTTAAAGAACAAGTATGCAATTTTAAGCAACAAACTAATTAACTAACACCAAATAAGCACATAGAAACAAGGAAAAGCAGTTAATAAGCTTTTGAACAGTAAAAAGAAAAAGTGGTAAAGTGAGCTTACAAATGAGTTAAGACTGAAAACATGGAACCAAGGATCATAAATACTTCCTAATGCCTCCCCTGAGGCTACTAACCCATGGCCCTCCAAAAACTACCATGCTCCATGCCTTTCTTCACCTTGAACACTGATTTTTGAATTATGAACTATTTTTGAGTGAATTTTTAGTATTTTTTAGTTAAACTGAATGAGACCTATTTCAAGGCTGTGAAAGCTTATAAAAGCATACCAATGAACTGAATTGAACTTACATGAACATTAAACAACAACTCTAACAATATTAAGTGAATTTGTCAAATTCACTAAAATAATGCCAAAACTGAATTTGATTGAGAAATACTAAAATATTGATTAATTAAACTTGAAGTACACTGAAATGATCAAATTACAACTTAGAAAGCTAAAGTGAACACTGGAAATTGAAATTACACTAAAAATGACAAGTTACACTACACTACACTAAGCTACACTAAAAAATTTTTTGCCTCTGCTCCCTCTTTCTTCTTTATAGATAACAATTAGGGTTCTGTGGGACCCTCTGAGCTTTTCCCATCACTTGTGAGCCCTTGGATTGGCTTCTTTTGATCCTGTCCTTTGATGAAGTTTTGGCGGGAAAAATGGCTCAGGCCAATTGGGGTCTGATATAGCGTGTGTAGGGGGTGGCATTTATTGCAGCCTTGGGGTGTGTTATTTGGAAGAGATAAGGGTGGTGGGGTGAGAGCAAGTGGTGATGGTGGTTTAGAGGAAACCATGGAAGAAGGAGTGGTATTGAAGGAGGGAAAGGGCAGGGTCAATGGTATATTTGACCCTGGTTTATTANCCGAAACTTCTCAAATGCATACACCACGGCTAATAATTCTTTTTCCATTGTGGTGTAATGAGTTTGAGCTTCCGTCATAGTTTTGCTTGCGTAGTGGATTGGCTGAAAGTGTTTAGTTTTTCGTTGCCCCAGGACTGCACCGATAGCAAAATCACTTGCATCGCACATGAGTTCAAAGGGATTGATTTTTCAAAGTTTTTTAAATCCCAGGGACCATTTTTGTCAATTTTGCAAAGTTCAGGGACTAAACTTGTAATTTCATGAAACTTTACACCAAAGGACTAAATATGTTTATTTGTGATTCCAAACGGACCTTTGGTGACTTTTCATGTTTTTGAATAACCAGGGACTAGATTTGACAAGTTTAGAAAGTTGAGGGACTGAAACTGCCAAATTATGCAAACTTTGTTCGTTTTTCATTTGTTTTTAAACGTTTTGCATCTTAAACATATAAAACACAATCCTGGGATATTTTTAGTATTTTGATGCATATTTGAGTGTTTTTAGATGTTTTGGCAGTCTAAATGTGATAAAAATGATGAGTATTTGCACACTCATCAATCCCCCACACTAAAATATTGCTAGTCCCTAGCAATCTTTTATGAAAACTTAATGGATTTGAAGTCTCTTACGCATAAGCCATTACTTCTGGAGTAGCCAAATGGTTTCAGTTCAAGTAGAAGCTATGGTACACTGATAACCATGTGAATTTTGAGTAACCACCAGCTGTCAACGGATTTGATTTTGGGGTCTTTACCAGAAGCCGTTTGCTTCCCTGGACTAGCCAACTGCTTCATGATTCAAAAAGATAATGGTCGATGCTGAATACCATGCAATTTTTGGCAAACCTGCAAGCCCATCGAACGGATTGAGATATCTTTACGCGGGAGCCGTTTGCTTCCGGATTAGCCAGACCTTTTGTGGATGAGACATGGTGGACTGATAACCTTTGTCCGTGTTAGGTGCAAAGCATCACCACAAGAAAAAAAAATTTTTTGAACAAAATGGGGGAATTAAGGCATTTTAGATGGAAAAAACGTGATCAAATTCGGCCAGAATTCCCCCCCCCCCCCAACCAACTAGAATTGATATTGTCGCTCCAAATATTCAATAGTCGCGGCCATTATGCGATAGCTTGAGATGTAAAACTTTAGATTGAAGGGGGAAGTGTGGGAAGCCACAAAAAGTAAGCTTCTTAAATAGAAAGCTATCACTTCCTTAAAGTGATGATGATGATTTTTTTTTTTTTTTTTTTTTTTTTTTTTTTTTTTGAAGATAATGACATGCAGGGGCCATCTCCCCCCACA
>LBNU01038973.1:0-41683 GCA_014162995.1 Artemisia annua
AGGGGGTGTTTTGGGCTTGTGGTTTTGGGCCATAAAAGAAAACAGGCCAAGGGGGGTTGGTTTGTAGATTGGGTTGGATTTAAGGGATTTGGATTTTTGGGTTTATAAAACAAAAGGGTCCGGTTTGGTTTTGTAGAATAAATCACAAGGACCCTTTTTGTAATTTGTTAAAACTTGAGGGTTTGGTGTTGTGATTTTTCCAAAGTATTCACAAGGTCCATTCTTGCCATATGATGAATAGTTCAAGGACTTTTGTTGACTTTTCCATATTTTTAAAGTCCAGGGACCATTTCTGCCAATTTGTGAAACTTCAGGGACCAAACCTGTAATTTTCCAAAATTTTACCACAAGGACCAATTTTGTCATAGATGAATAGTACAAGGTTTATTTTTGATTATTTTCACTTTTTAAATTCACCAAGGACTATTTTTGACATTTTTCAAACTTGGGGGACCAAAGTTGTAAATTTGTGATTTTTTATATTCAAAGGGTTTGTTTTGACAACTTATGAATCCCCAAGGACCTTTTATGATATTTTTCATGTTTTGAAATATTCAGGGACTAGTTTTGACAATTTATGAAAGTTGAGGGACTGAAACTGCCAATTGTGCAAACTTTGTTTGTTTTTCATTTGTTTTCAAACATTTTGCATCTAGAACACATAAAACACACTTTTGGAATATTTTCACTATTTTGATGCATTATTTGGTGTTTTTGGATGTTTTGGCAGTTCAGATTATAGAAAAATGATGAGTATTTACACACTCATCACTAAACTTGAAATTGAAATCTCAAACCTTAAATCTCACGCTCAAAAGTTTGAAATGTATGGAGAGTCTGTCAAACCACTTTTAAAACAAAAAGAAGCCCTTGAAGTTGGTTATAGAGAAGCTGTTTTGGCTAAAAAACGTTCTATTCAACAATTGGATCAACAAATGGTTCTCAACAATAGAAAGGTTCAAGCGCTTTTAAAAGAGAACTCTGATTTAAAAAGTGAAAATTCAAGGCTTCAGAAAACCACTTCAAATTTTGAGAATGTTAACACAAAACTTGAGAATGAAAACCAAGAGTTTTTGAAACGAGTAAACGATCTTGAAAACAAACTTCGAAAATTGGGTCAGACTACTCAGACTCTTAACATGTTGCCTACTAGAGATGAGGACATTAATACACAAACATCAGGAATAGGTTTTGAAAATATTGATCATTTGGAAAATGAAAAACTAGGTTTTCTAGACAAAGTGCAAAAGTTGACACCTATTTTGTATAATGCTGAAGATATGGGAAAAGAGTTGTCAACTGACCTTCTGTTTGAGTCTCAAGATATTTAAAATCTGAAGAAGAAAAACGTTTGAAAGTTAAACAAAGAAAAACCCCATTCTCATACCACGACTTTATGTATGGTTGTACACAATTGACAGAAATACCAAAAGAACCTTTCAAAAGAAAAGACACAAATGTGAAAAGATTTTTCAAAGAAGCTCAACTTGCTACTTATGATGCTAATTTATGGCAAAATAAAGTAAGGAGACAGTTTTGTCATCTTAAACACCACATTGAGCAAACGTTAAAGGTCATTTGGTTTAAGCAAGAAAACATATCATCCATTGTTTGGTCTAATCCTCTTTCATCAGATGTGCGTCTTAAGATAGAAGTCAAAAAGATTTTGAAAGATAAGATTGAACCTCGTGTGAAAGATATCAACTTATGTTTTGAGTACTTTGAAAAACATCTTGTAACTGAAATGAGAGAAGATCTAAAGTACGTGCATTCTCTCGAAGACAAATTTGATGAAAAATGCTTAATACTTGACATTCAAAAGGAATTTTTCACAAATCAAATAGAGTCATTCAAGTCAGAATCTGTCAGCCATGAGAATGTGAATGAGAATTTTGAACAAACATCTTCTTTGAAATCTGAAAATCTTTGTCTCAAAAAGAAAATCATCGATCTTTCAAAAGAAGCAGTTGATGTCAAAGAAGAATTGTCAAAAAGAACTGCTCAGTTTGAGAAAGATCTTGCAAAACTCGAAGCTCAAAGTATCTCTTTCCAACTAAAACTGCAAGAGAAGAATGAGAAATCATTTTCGGAAAACTCTTTGGCATCGGTGCTTAAAGGAAAAGAAAAGATTTTTGAAGAAAATTGTGATGATACCAACATCAAGTTTGATTTTGACGAACTTGATACAAAGAATATTGAGTTGGAACATGCTGTGGCATCATTACAAAAAGAAAATGAACATTTGAAAGTGACTTACAAAAACTTGTTTGATTCAATCAAACGATCAAGAGCTCATAATCAAATTTCAAACAAATCTGACTCTCAGATCGTCCCAAATCATCTTTTTGAAAAAGAAAAATCTGTGCTTCAAAAGAAGATTGTTGAATTGGAAAAGATGGTTGCACAACAAACCAAGGATTTTGGTGATGCTAAAAATGATTTTTCAATCGAAATAGAAAAATACGAAAAATATTTTGCACATCTTGAAAATCAAAATGCTTCTTTACATGCAAAATTGGCATCATCAGATCATCCTTCTCTTCAAAAGGAATATAATGATTTGAGAACTTCATACAATGCTTTAAAAGCAAAGTTTGATGTTCTTAACCGGCCAAAAGGAAAATCTCATGTTTCAAACGAGTCTAAACCATAAGTAAGTGTTTCGGAGAAGGTTTACACAGGTGAATCTTCCAAACCATTTTCGAAAAAGGTTTCTCAGTTTACAACCTATTCCTTGCAAAAAGGAAGGAAATTTTCAAAGAGACCTAATTTTTCTGAAACATTTACTTCTCAAAAGGTTTCAAATAAAAGTGCTCATAAAGAAAAGAATCAAGTTTTTCGAACTCCATACTCTCATTTTACTCCGGTAAAGCCAGTGTGGAAACCAAAGCAAAGTCGTTCAAAACATTTGAAATATTCATACTCTGAAATGCTTCCGCTACAACAAAAGAATGGGTCTGCTTCGAAAAATCGAAATTCTGGAAGGTTTCCATTCATCTCTAAAACGAATTTTCGAACTGAAACACCGAGTTTCAACAATGGATGGAAAACTTCTTCAAGTTTTAAAACTCCAAGAGAGACACCGAGTTTCTCTAAAAACTTTTAAAAGCAAAAGAGTTTTAAATCACCGTTGATTCCACGAGCTTTATTTCAAAATGAAACACCAGTTTTCAGTCATCGTTGGAATTCAACCTCTTTGTCTCGGATTGACACAACTTATAAATGGATTTCAAAATATGCTAAACCCATTGGCACCGTGCTTAAATGGGTTCCAAAAGTTGTTGTCTAATCTAAAAACATCATGACTTCTTAGTATTTCAGCTAAGGACTCGTTCTTCAAAGAAAGGAAAGTGCTTAATCAAACAAAGGTTTAAAGATTTTTCGTGCACTTATCCTAAAAACATAATGGCTTATGCACACATAACAGTGTATAACCCGCGATTTTCAAAGAAAGGACCCTGTTGTACATTTCTGTACGACAATCCTAAAAGATAAGAAGACTTCTCACCAAAAAGTTTTTCAAAGTCTTCTTAATTTTTTGAGCAAAATTTTGAAAAATGTTTCAAAAAGTTTTCAAAACTTTTCACGACGTAGCTCAAGATATTACTCCCTTAAATCCTTAAAAGCTTAATCTAATCAAAAATGTTCTATTTTTGAGGGGGAGTAATAAAAAGATGTTCCAAAAAGGTCATGCTTAAAAGAAACTAATACAGAATTTAGAAACATCTATTTCTCCCCATGAGCTATCCACATTCAAAGGGTTTAATCAATCGGTATCAAAAATACCATGGATATGCTATTTTTGAGGGGGAGAAGACATGATTAAAATGTGATCAAAAATGTTTAAAGATTGTGGCAGAATCTCGAGCTCTTTTGAGATGACTTAAATGTCAGTACTCGACTCAGATTTAACCCTCGAATTGACGAAACTTAAATGTCTGTAATCGAAAGGACTATGTCCAAGTAGTATGTACAAATTCGAGAAACTATGATTAGACATGAACTATGACGAGTCTAACCTTCTTTTCAAGAACTGTTAACAACTTCAAGATAGTTATTAGAGCTAGTTGTCACCTAAAAGCTGATAATGGATCTCTTTAACTATACAACGTAAACGTGTCCCTCAGGGGATTGTCTGTTCAGAGTGGATCAATTCATAAAGTGCAAACTCCTCCCGCATGTGCAGATTTCTTAAATATTCACGAGCACATGTGAAGGGGGAGTCCTTAAAAAGGAAATCAAAACTCTCAAAGTGTTAACAAAATATGTTTCATTATCATAAACACTTTGAGAAGATTTTCAAATGTTTGGTTCAAATGGAAACAATAGGACAGTCATGGAGATATAAGGTGACTAAGGTTAGGAAAAACCGTCCTATGATCCGCCAGAGCCAGAGGGATCTACCCAAGGACAATTCCAATAGATCAGAATTAGAAGTCCTTAGGTATGATTTGAAAAAAAAGGAGTAAAGAATGAAAGGAGAAAGAAGGGGTTGAAGAATTAAAAAGAAAGGTAATGAAAAGGGGGAAAAGAAATAGCCCTCCATATGTTCAACCTTTGGGCAGACACCGGGTTCAACTCATATGCTACTGGTTGTTACCAAGGTGACACCGGTATTGAAGACAAGACGTCATGGACCCAGTGACGCACTGCACTTAAACCTCCTAGCCACTCGGGTATCTCTCAAAAGGTACTTGTTTCATTCTCACGGGGAACCATTGTAATCTATCGACCCGTCTCTTAGAGATGGTTGATATTGAAGAGGAGGCCCTCTGCTCCATGCCTCCGCATAGGAAACCAAATGTGCACTTATTGAGTCTAGAGCCTCGAGATTCATCAAAAGATCTCATAGGAACACTTAACATTACTACAATGGTGGTTCTACATCAACGGACACTAGTTGTAAACTATCGAGTCCTACGCAGAACTTAGCAGTCTGCCAGAACATTTATGAGAGAATGTACAACTGTGCTTCTCAATGATTGAATGGAAATTCCTGCCAGGGTCAACATCAAACAGCCCTGACAGCAGGTCACTTCGGTAATTCTTTATGGGTTACGCTTAGTGTTTCGGTGGTTTCAAACGGTCTACAGTCGTGGGGTGATCTCTAGCGACTCACCTAATCGTTGGTGTACTTCGGTATGTCAGTGTAAGCCCTTTCGGGGGTATCCGATTAGGAACGGCCATGGTAAGGATTAGAAGGAGTCTTCACACTATGTTGTTGATGATCTCTAATTCCGAACCTGTAAGTACCGGATGTTTTATTGCTAACTGTTTTATGCAGGTACAACCACCACACTAGTTTCCACATGCTCATACATACATCTCAAAGTCAAAGAAAGTTCTCACCAAAGATCGATGCATAGAAGAGTTCAAAGAAAGATTCTACATTATGTGAAAGAATCTACAAAGTTAAGTGACTAAGATCAAAGTGAAAGAACGGGAACGAATGTATGTATGACAAAGACTAAAGACATATGAGCATGTTGGAAAGGCGTTTAACCATGAAGACAAAGATGTGAAGAAAGGCAGATAAATCCACCACAACAACAAAGAATTAAGAAAAGGCATTTATCTAAGATCACAAAGCATGAAGGAACAAAGAATAAAGACTATTCTACAACGACACACAAAGTTCAAAGACAAAGACCTAATCACGTGGAGCATCATTCGAATTACCACCCCTTAGGGGGAGATTGTTAGCATCAAAGAAATATAAAGAAGTGATGGTCATTCGAATCCTAAGAACTTTGGAAAGTGTCGTAAACGTATGATAGATTAGTCAATTGGACTTGTGGACTTAGTAAGCTAATATGTTATAAGTTATATTGTATAAGCCTTTTATGTAAAAGTCTACCAAGTCCAAGTCCATTAGAAAGCCCATGAGGCCTTTCTCTCTTATGTATAAAAGGCACCTTACCTCTCATTTGTAAGGTGTGCTTGTGTGTGTAAGTGTGTGTTTTATATGAAATACTCTCTAGTTTCTCTTTCTACTTTCTCTCTCTAAAACACATACATATATTCATCAAGTCACCATATCTCATTCAATATAAGTATGATAAAGTTGATAGATATAAGGTCCTACAGTCTACAATCATGTGAGGATAAGGCGTATTTGCGCTTCTTGTTGGATTTTAAGTTCCTGTTTTTAGTATGCAAAGTGGGTTTTTAAATTCGGGGGGGAGTGGAATGAAGAGAAAGAAAAAAGATGTTCATGTGACTGAGCAGAATACGAGTAATGATGCCAGTCCTACGCTTAGTGACTTGGTATATAAGGTCGACAACAGTGTGTTTAATGCTGAAGTTTCATCTGCTACATTGGTTAAGGGTAATGTGAATGTTGCTTGTACTCCGTTGAACGAACAGGTGGTTACTAATTTAAATCGGGGTCCTATCATTACTGATTGGACCTCTGATGATGGCGATGTTAACTTGAATACCCGTGTGGATAACGCTACCTCTAAAACACACAGTGCTAATACAGCTAATGGAGATGGTAGTGTTAAATCTAATGAGCATATGGGTTCGAGATCGGTTCCAAAGGTAGATTCTCCTACTTCTTTTGCTAATGTGTTAACTCCGGAAAGGGTCACTAGGAAGGTTAACTTTCGTCCTTTGGTGAATGATATTCGTATTGATAACCATGACACTTTTCTACCAAAGGCTGCTATGGAGGGAGTTTTGAACCGATACGATAATACTCTTGTTGGTTTCTTTGTTGGCAAGAATATTGCCTTCCCGTTGGTTCAAAACTATGTCAAGAATACGTGGGGTAAGTTTGGTTTGAAGAAACTAATGAAAAGTGATGCAGGTGTTTTCCTATTTAAGTTCGATTCTAAAGAGGGTGTTGATAATGTACTCCAACGGGGCCCTTGGATAATCCGTAATTCACCTCTCATTCTCACCAAATGGACTCCTGATGTGTCGTTAATCAAAAGTGAGGTAACCAAAGTCCCTGTGTGGATTAAATTGCACAATGTGCCGTTGCTTGCATACTCTGAAGATGGTTTGAGCTTGATAGCTACACAGGTTGGTAAGCCGATTATGTTAGATGCTTTTACTAGCTCAATGTGTGTTGATTCATGAGGTCGTATTAGTTTTGCTCGTGCTCTCTTGTGGAATTATCATCAGATGTTGAATTAAAACGCGAAGTTACTATGGCTATCCCCGTGAAGGATGATAATGGTTTCACTACGGCTGTCATTAAGGTTGAATATGAATGGAAACCTCCTCACTGTGGTGTATGCAAAGTTTTTGGGCATGATCAGATTAATTTCCCAAACTGTGTTAAGGAGGTGGTGTGTAATGAAGTTAATATGGTACCTAATGTTCCTACTAGTAAGGATAAGACTAGTGATGGTTTCCAAATGGTTAATAACAAGAAGAAGGGAAAGAATGCTGGCAAAATAATCCGGGTAAAGGAGGTTATACTAAGCTTGTTGTTGGTAAGCAATTTCAGTATCGACCTAAAGCGCCTCCTCCTGAACCCAAGAAAGTGGATGTCACTAAGACAAAGGCTAGTGATGTGTCTAGTACGAGTGGAATAAAGGTTACTACATCCAATATGTTTGATGCCTTTAGTATGGATGATACTGGTGACTTTGGTAATCCTACTAAGGAAATGAATAAGGATATGGATGATGTTAGTACAATGGAAGAAAAGAGGAATGAGTCTCCAAAGACTAGTAATACATTGCATGAACCACTTGTGAGTGATTCAATGGAAGCTAACGAGGTTGACTCTACCCCTATTGTTGAGAAAATTGTGGAGCTTGAAAAGCTACTTATTGATGGGAAAGCTACTCTTGTGGATGATGATGGTAATCCTATTAAAAAGGTTGATTGTAATAGTAAGGATTATCCGTCTACTTCTTCGACTAAGAGGGCCAACCCATTCTCTAAGGTGGGAGAGATTTGTTTCAAACAGTGATGAAGACGAGGTTGAGAATACGTTTGATGAGTCCATGAACCTATTTGGTGGTGGTCATGATCGTGAAGATGATTATGATGACTACGATTATGATGACTATGCGGATCAGGTCTACGATCTTCCAGGGAATTTGGATGCTCTATATGACACGTATGGTATCAAGCTCCAAGGTCTTGGTAGAAAGTAATTTTGTTTTCATAGGAGTCTAATGGTATCTTTTGAGTGGTGGTTTTTCTTATTTAGAGAATTGGAAGTATCTTGTTATGTAAGGTTTTTCACCTATGTAACGGGCTGAGATATGGGATTCACCCATATCCTTTGTACGTCAACGTTTTTTGGAGTAATATATTTACCGGGTCTTTTGACCTTTTACCCAAAAATAAATAAATAAGGGTCTGATGGTTTTCTTATCTTTTGGTCTATAAATTGACCTCATATCAGCATTGGAAGGCAAACAACAAGTCTTACTACACTAGTTGGTATCAGAGCTAGGTTGTGGTTTGTGCTTTTGCTTAATCATGCCTCCTAAACATAGGCAACCATCAAGAGCACATACCAATGTACATGTTGATCCAAGAGAAGAGGTGAATGCACTAAGGAGGCAAGTCGAGATTTTGACCCAGTGATTGGCCCAACTCGAACCTTCTCAGGAGGAAGAAGAGTTTGAGTCAGACGATGCCTCCCAAAACCCATTTCATAGGCGTGTTTGTCAACGTAAACCACCTATGCTCAATGATCTTAGGTGGGAGGCTAGCATCAAAGTCGAAATTCCAGACTTTTCTGGAACTTTGAAGGCCGATGAGTTCATTGACTGATTAATTACCGTTGAGCGGGTGTTTGAATTTAAGGACGCACCTAAAAACAGGAAGGTAAAATGGGTAGCCATCAAGTTAAAAAGCCGAGCATCTGCCTGGTGGGAACAACTCCAGTTGATGCAAGAAAAGATAAGAAAACCAGCATACCCTTATTTATTTTAAACTAACTCTTAGACTACTAGAATTTAAGACAAACCACTTGACTTCTAGAACTGATAGAACTAATAATTCTTGTTGCGTTAGTCGAATTGACAATCTCAAATCGGTCTATTAACAATGGTTCTTTCATTGATTCGTGCTATCCCTCCAACACGTAAAATACCATCCATCGAAGAGTCCATGGCATCCATAGCCAACTCGTTATCCAAACTCTTTGCATCTCAAACCGCATTCACTGCCCAACTCGAGATTATCATCGAAAAACAATAAAAAACGTTACACCTCATTTCACCCATCATTCAAACTAATCAATGTGATACAAACACACCAACCATTATCATGTCGCCACCACATACAGAACCAAACATAACGCCACCACGGAACAACAACGTGCAACAAATTCTCACCCCTAAAACAGGAAAAACCAGTGCTAGCAACCCGACTCACTATACGGCACAAATCCAACCGGAGAATTCCTTCAAATGGCGTATACCGCCCAACAAATTATCAGCTCCACAAACCCAGCAACTGATATTCCTAGCACACAAAACCAAAGCGCTGGACTACCATCGCAATGCCTTGCCACCACCGATATCCAAGCCTATTGCCACCGGGAACTATGTTTTCGATTACCGAAAACATTTCTTTTCCGGTCACGAATGTCCTCCGCCAAAGTTTGTTTTTCTAGAATCCGAACAAGAGCCACCTTAGGAGCCATTCACCGTGGACTATGGCAATTTCGGCCTTGAGGACAAGGCCGTTTTTAAGGATGGGAGTATTGATACGGGTTGACATGTATATCACAAACCGAGTCTATAAAGAATGGGTCAATTCCTATGTATATGAGTTGACTAAGGCACACCAAGCATGCATGCACCACTCGAATACCAGTCATTTGCCATTTAAGTTTGTTTTATATTATTTAATTTAAGTACGTAAGTTTAGTCATTTTAATATCTAAACTAGTTATTTAATTTTCAATTGAATTAGTCAACGTAGTTATTTGTAGTGGGTCCTAAGTGGTTGTTACTCTCTTCTTCTTAGCATAGTGGTGTAGCAAGTTGCTATATCTAATCGTTATTTAATTTTCATTGAATTAGTCAATGTAGTTATTTGTAATCGTTCATTTGGTTAATGAAGATATGAATGCAAAAGAATATTAAAGTCTAAGCTAGTTCCTCTCTAGATCTCAGTGTCTTGCCCGCTCAAGTGCCTTATCAAATCACTTTTTTATCTAGTTTCTTGGGAGATTGACCATCTCAAATTGTCTCTTAACACATAAGAAACGGAAAAACTAAAGTTGTATGGATTCACAAAGACTTTCTCGAGAGAAACTATGACCTCTGTATTACATTCATGATCGCAAACTGTTATTTGTATAACTTATATAGCTATACATAGTCTATATACAACCGGAATCGTATAAAATATATGACTGGATCTTAAGCAAGATAAAACTCTAATGTTATACCAAGTAGATCATGCATAGAAATCTACTTAGCACGTTTAAATTTTACTTCGGGTCATTTGTTCCCAATTCGTGATCATGTCATAAGACCTTTCATATTGCCAGTTCCAAGTTGCAATTTAAATTAGACCTTAAATTTTATTTCTCCCCATCTATAAGTAATCACACATATCCAAATAACTGTTGTATCATTCACTTTGTTTCTTCTTGATCTTGCCTAATATTATCATGGCTTCCTCATCTCCACAACTTGAAATTTTTTGTATCATCTTCTTTGTTTCTTCCTCCATATTCATCTTGCCTTTGTCTGAATCAATATATTTTAAGTTCGATACTTTTACTCAAGATACAAAAAACATAACTTATTCAGGTGATGCCGCGCCGTCTAATGGAGTCATAGAGCTCAACAAAGTTGATTACGCGATGCGTACTGGCCATGCCATATACGCGGATCCAGTCCAAATATGGGACAGAAAATCTGGGAAGATCTCTGATTTCACAACTCACTTCACTTTTGTCATTGATACACAAGGCCGACCATTTGGTTCTTATGGCGATGCATTTAGTTTCTTTCTTGCTCCACCTGGTTTACAAATCGTACCCAACTCAGGTGGTCAATTCTTAGGCCTGTTTAACACAACTAACAATGGCTCGCCACAAAACCAAATAATTGTTTTTGAGTTTGATCCTCTTGTACACAACCAGGATCCTCCATTTGAACATGCAGGTATCAACTTGAACTCGATTACCTCAGTTAATTCTACCGCTTGGAATGCTAGTTTGCACAGTGGAGATGCTGCAGATGTGTATGTTTCTTACAATGCTACCACGTTGATGATGAACATGTCTTGGCGCTATGCCACAGATCTAGAAAATACCACCAGTCTTTCGTATAGACTTGACCTCAGGAACGTTCTTCCTGAGTGGGTAACACTTGGATTTTCGGGTACCACCGGTGGCGCAATTGAGAGACATATCGTTCAATACTGGGAGTTCAGTTCAAGTTTGAATACAACACAAAATAGAGAAGACAGCCCAAAAAAATGGAAATCAGCATTGGGAATAACAATTCCTATTAGTATTGTAGTTGTAGTAGCCATAGTAGTATATGTTATGTTTAGGAGGAGACATGGAAAATCTGGAAATAACTCACTTGAAACAGATGCATTGACATCGATGACCGATGATCTTGAAAGAGGAACAGGACCTAAAAGATTTTCTTTCAGAGATCTTGCTTTGGCTACGAATAACTTCTCTGATGACTTGAAGTTGGGTGAGGGGGGTTTCGGGTGTGTCTATAAAGGCTACTTATCGCATGAAGGCATGGTGGTCGCTGTTAAAAGAATTTCACAAGGTTCTAAACAAGGAAAAAAAGAGTACATTGTTGGGATTATTGGGCTTTTCGTGTAGCAGGGTAAAGATAATCAATAACCGGATATCTCACTGAATCGTGGTATCACTTTCCAAAAGTAATTATTCGACCCTTATTGCCTGGGTTACACGAATATCACTTTGGGATAAGACAGAGAGTATGTTCTTGATACTGGCAATATACAAGAACCCGTTCGCTAAAGAGTATTTAGTGTTTCGACTATTTTCTCACGTATCTATTTCTCTTATCAAGAGACACCCGAAAGAAAAGATTTAAGCTGAAGAAATTTGTCTGTCTGTATATTTCATATGAATATGAAAAGTTCTATTTATATAGAAACTAGAAAGAGAATATTCTTAGAATATGCTGAGGCATATTCTTAGAATATTCTTTAGATAAAATCTAAAGAGAATATTCCTAGAATATGCCGAAGCATATTCCAAGGAATATTCTTTAGATAAAATCTAAACAGCATATTCCAAGGAATATTCTTTAGATAAAATCTAAGTAGCATATTCCAAGGAATATTCTTTAGATATTATCTAAAGAGAATATTCCTAGAATATTCTTAATTAAAGAATATTCTAATATAAAATTAAAGAGAATATTCCAAGAATATTCTTAGTCAAAGAATATTCTAATATTCTCTACCATTTAATTATTGTCAAAACATCTTTTGGGTCCGGGATGTCATTCACTTGATGGGTGTACACTCCGTACCTCCAAACCCATTTCCAAGTATCATGATTAAATCCCTCAATTACACTAAATTACTAACATATTGTGCACGTCCGAGTTTGTACTTATCAACCCCAACTCAAAGAAATGGGCCTTAAACAGCTTTCCTGTTATCATGGTGATTGTGTTAATAGTTGAGTGAACAATTCCATCGATCTGTATATTGATAAAGCTAAACAACTACAAAGTTTGTTATGTACATTATGACAAGTTACAATTAGCCAATGGATCTCTTTATCTTTACTAATAATGGGCACGTACAAGTGTAACCCTTTTCTTTTGTCTTTGGCTTATGTATGTTGGAATAACTAGAAACTTATTATCAACTCCTGATAGCTATCTCAGGCTACACATGTCTGCTCCAATCCTCATAGAGTGAAAATTAATCTATCTCGAGAGTGTGTGTGCCAGTTCTCAGATATTTTTTGTCTTTCTTATATGAAAGGTGTTCGATGACAGACATTTTAAAATATGTCGAGATTGGCCATGACAAATAGTTGTTAAAATTTAGATCCTTATATTTAGGGGTAATACCATATTAAAGCACTATATTTGTCAAAAATATCCCTTTTGAGTATCGAATTTTTTTTCCTCATTGGGGTACTAAACTTTATTTTTGGCCTCTTTTACGCACTTTGAGACGTTTTTGCCCCTCAAAATTTTGAAAATCCAAGGGCAAAAATGTCATAAAAATGTCCCAAAGTGCGTAAAAGAGGCCAAAAATGAAAGTTTAGTACCCCAATGAGGAAAAAAAAAGTTCGGTACTCAAAAGTATTTTTTTTGACAAGTATAGTGCTTTAATATGGTATTACCACTTATATTTATTGCTGAGCTTGTTCTATGTCACATAGGACTGACCCAATTCCGGTATCTTGCCCTGATGCACGACCAATTTTTTCGGTCTAAAATCATTAATTTTTTGTGAATTCTGTTTCAAGTATATATACTTTTTAAAGCAAAATAATAATGAAGTTGGGTGTGGCTATTTGGTAAAACCTATGTTATAGGTACCGGTTGGTCATGGGTTCGATTCCTAGCTTCTATCAAATAGTCACACGCTACTACTATTTTTGTAGTTTCTATCTCTTTTTTTGTTTGGTAAGGGTTTACGCATAAAACAACGTAGTTTCTATCTCTTTTTTTGTTTGGTAAGGGTTTACGCATAAAACAACGCCACTTCTATTTTTGTAGTTTCTATCTCTTTTTTTTGTTTGGTAAGGGTTAACGTATAAAACAACACCACTAACGTGAAATTGTAACATTAATTTAAAGATATTATTTCCTCCATCAAATGAGAAGAACTCTTAAAATTGTAGTTTCTACCTCTTTTTTTGTTTGGTAAGGGTTTACGCATAAAACAACGCCACTTCTATTTTTGTAGTTTCTATCTCTTTTTTTGTTTGGTAAGGGTTTACGTATAAAACAACACCACTAACGTGAAATTGTAACATTAACTTAAAGATATTATTTCCTCCATCAAATGAGAAGAACTCTTAAAATGAGAAAGATGAGAAATAACTATAACCACATATTAAAGATGCATCGACTTGAATTAGATACATCTCTAATCTTTTAGATGCATACTAATATATTTTTTAGCTAAAAATTAGATGCATATACATATATTAGATGCATTTTAGCGAGTTAGAAAAATCATATGTATTTTTCGTCCTCTGCGGGTCAAATTTGTTGCAAGTAATACTTTGCATCGTTTTCACTTCAAAATTACTTTCGAAACAATTAGGATGCATCTAAATGAATAGAGATGCATCTAATTAAAGTCGACGCATCTCAAATATGTGGTTATAGTTATTTCTCATTCGATCCTTATTTCTCATCCTTCTTATTATAAGTTTTCTTATAGTTATTTCTCATCATTCTTATTATAAGTTTTCTTCTCATTCGATCCTTAACCATTTCCTCCAAGCATAATTTATTCGAATTATATAATCACTTACACATTAATGAGTAAAAGAATAGTATTAATTTACCATTCATTTTGCTGGCAAAAACAAATCAAAACGAGTCTAGTGAAACTTTTATCCACACATAAAACATGTATGCGTATCAACTTCACCATTTTGGAATCTGTTTTAAGGGAATCATGTTTAACACAAGCCTCGTTCCAATCTTTTACTGCTTTTATTTACTTATCGTTATATAGTGTCTGTCTTCTGCTTCTACTCCTTGCCGTTTGTGATTTAATTTTTTGTCATTTAATTTCTGTTAATTTATTATTGCTTATAATCTGATTTTAATTAATAAAAGTGTACACCGTTTCCCACAACATGTTCTTTGGTATAAAGTCATCCGCTCTTTGCATGGTCCAATGGGAGGCTTAGTTGAGGATTCAAACTCAAAATTTTCCTCGGGTCCTTGGTCACGAATTAGAAAGTTGATGCTTGAACTTAGCTCAACTGGAATCAATCTTCCAATGGCATTCAAGAAGAAAGTTGGAAATGGCCATAACACAAACTTTTGACATGCCAAGTGGTTTGGTGGATCGAGCCTTTAAGTGACTTACCTTAGATTATACCGAGTTGATTTGTATCCAGACTGCATAGTTTGTGAAGAAAATATGACCAACGACACTTTAAGTAGTTTATGGAGTTCAGATGTTTCATACAGTTAGCCAACGAAGCACTGCTTTTTATTCAGCCTCATTTTTATAGAAAGCCTATAAATGATTTACTACTATTAATTTATCATTCAACAGCTACTCAGTCAGTCCTATCAATTCTATGAGCAATTAGCACTAGCAGAGCCATAATATCTGCCTCTAATCTTCAACATTCACATACACTGTTCTAGATGGTTGTATATTAGTTTTAATCGTTTTTAATTTGTATTCATCAGGTCCGAGTTTGTATTTATCAACCCCAACTCAAAGGGACAATGTGGTTGCAGTGAATCTTTCATGACATAGCCCAGAAAAGGTGTTGGATTAAACACCTTACCTGTTATCATGGTGATTGTATTAATAGTTGAGTGAACAACTCCATTGATCTGTATATTGATAAAGTTAAACAACTACAAAGTTTGTTAAGCACATTATGACAACTTACAATTAGCCAACTGATGTCTTTATCTTTACTAATAATGGGTACAAGTGTAACCTTTTTAATTCTTTTGTCTTTTGCTTATGTATGTTGGAATAACTAGAAACTTATTATCAACTCCTGATAGCTATCTCAGGCTACACATGTCTGCTCCAATCCTCATGGAGTGAAAATTAGTCTTTCTCAAGAGTGTGTGTGCCTGTTCTCAGATATGTTTTGTCTTTCTAATATGAAAGGTGTTCGATGACAGACATTTTAAAATATGTTGAGATAGGCCATGACAAATAGTTGTTCTTTAACCTCATTTCCAAGCTACGGATCATTTGTATGATGATGTCACATAGGACTGACCCAAGGGTAGGTTCAAGGTCATCTGCCCTTCCGCTATCTTGCCCTGATGCACAACCATTTTTTTCGGGCCAAAATCATTAATTTATTCTATCCTTGATTTGGTTCAATGTGATTAATACTTGAAGCTGTTGTTAACTTAAGAAGATATCTTGTTCTTGGTCTTGCATGTGCCACTACGAGCCGAAGCGCCAGGCCTCCAAGTCGATTGTAGCCACGAGTTAGGAGGCATAACTTCAAATAGTGAGTGATTAATTTGTGATGTGTAACAGCTCAGAGGATGTTGTTTATAGGCTTAAGGTATTAAGAATACCCATCAACATTTGAGCAGAGGTTCAAGTCTAAACAAACGTAAGTGTATGAGGTTTTTGTAAGACGTGATACATTGCTTGATAATATTGATTTATTGAATAATTAGAGAATATATATGACCCCTGTTCATTGTATTTATTTGAATCAAGTATATTCACTACAATTACAATCGAATTCCATTGATACATTGAGATTAATCTTGTCTACCACTTACTCCTCTTGCAAACAACACATTTGAAACTAGTCGAATAATTGTACAAAATTGAAAATAAATTCGATAGTACACCTCATATGTTTAGACATCGTTATTCTGCATTATCCTTAGAAGTATCTAACCAAACAGAATAGAGGTTGATGGAGTCGATGAGTCATGATTACTAAGCTAAATCCATACATACTGAAATTCTTTATTTTAATAATTAGTGTTAATAGTGTTTTTTTAGCTTATTATGAATTTTGTTTCAAGTATACATATTTTTTAAAGCAAAATAATACTGAAGTTTGGTGTGGCTATTTGGTAAAAGCTTGTTATTGGTACCGGTAGGTGACGGGTTCGATTCCTTGCTTCTATCAGGTAAGCCTCATCCAAACGTTTTTGTTGTTTTATGGATTAGTTTCTATTTCTTTTTTGTTTGGTAAGGGTTTATAAAACAACACCACTAACCTGAAATTGTAACATTAACTTAAAGATATTATTTCCTCCAAGCATAATTTACAGATAATGAGTAAAAGAATATTAATTTACCATTCAATTTGCTAGCAAAAACTGAGTCTGAGTTAAATTTTTATCCATAAGTAAAACATGTATACGTATCAACCTCGCCACAGCACACGAATGCATAAGGGAAAATTGATGAAACATGCTTCATATTGACTAGTTTCTCGCAAAGGTGCTCCGAAAGGAAGAATGTGTTCTTTGGTGTAAAGTCATCAGCTCTTTGTATGGTCCAATGGGAGGCTTAGTTGAGGATTCAAACTCAAAATTTTCCTCGGGTCCTTGGTAACGAATTAGTAAGTTGATGCTTGAACTTAGCTCAATTGGAATCAACCTTCCAATGGCATTCAAGAAGAAAGTTGGAAATGTCCATAACACAAGCTTTTCGCATGATAAGTGGTTTGGTGGATCGAGCCTTTAAGTGACTTACCTCAGAATTACCGATTTGATTTATATCCAGACTGCATAGTTTGTGAAGAAAATATGACCAAGCGACACTTAATTAAGTAGTTTATAGAGTTTAGATGTTTCATACAGTTAGCCAACCAAGCACTTTTTTTATTCGGCCTTATTTTTATAGAAAGCCTATAAAAAAATTTTTAAACGGCGGAGATTTATTAGACACATGCTAGTAAGAAGCTAGCATGGACAAAACAAGAAAAGATTACAAATTAATACAAAGAACACTCGGATTGCAACACCAATCAATCCAAGAAATACTACAAAACTTAGCTCTATTTTTTATTCGTCGATTATCTTCATCGTATTAACCTTAACTGGCTGAAAAACTAGCAGATTCCGAGCCCTCCATATCCACCCTATAGCAGATAAAACCACAACATCGAAAAAAGAACTTGTTCTTTCCCCGAGATTCAAATCACCATCATCAGCCATATCAAGAACATTCAAGGCGCCATCTAGAGGGATCACATCCAACCCCCACCATTTTCTAATCAAATCCCATATATTCCGAGAAAAGGTACAAAGAGCAAAAACGTGATCTTCATCTTCAATTTTTTCCTCACAAAACGGACATAAAATAGAGTGAAGGTTGATTCCTCTTTTATCAAGATTGGCTCTCGTTGGCGGCCTATAATTTCGAATCCTCCATGCCAAAATATTAATTTTACCGGGAACAAGATTATTCCAACGAAGTTTTGTAGAAAAACATGATATGCAGAAACCAAAAGCTTTTATATAACTCAAATAACTCAAAGTTCAACAGCGGAAGATAAATAAAAACAAAGATCACCACAGCTACTCTGGTGTGATCCTATTATCTAACTTGATAATAGTTTTACAAGATACAACTGATAAAATAAAAGATAGATATGATCTTGAGACAAAGTCTCAAGATCTATACAAAATGAGAGAGAGTTCTTCAAGGAGCGGCTCACACACCCATCCACTCTTCTAACCCTAGATGAGGAGATAAGGACTCCTTATATACTAGGTCTTCAACGGTTATAATAAGGGAGCGTGGCTTGAGACAAAGGGCCTGAGACCATTGGGCTTGAATCTTGACATTGGGCTTCAGGCAGAACTTGGGCTTGGTCCAAACCTGCAACATAAAACAACAAAACAATATAGAGGGATATCGGGTTACATATTTCAACATCCCCCCTTAATCCGATATACCAAAAATGTCAATCATTCCAAGTTTTCCTACAAGAGATTGATGCTGTGAAATGTCCAATCCTTTGGTAAAGATATCAGCAATTTGATTTGCTGAATCAACTTTGACAGTTCTAACAACACCATTTAGGATTTTTTTCTCTCACAAAGTGGAGATCAATCTCAAGGTGTTTAGTCCTCTCATGAAACACAGGGTTGGCAGCTATTTTGATAGCTGAATTACTGTCACAGTGCATATCAACAGGCAAAAGATTTATGCAATGCAAATCTTTAAGAATTTTTAAGATCCAAATGATTTCACTGGTCAAAGAGGCAAGGGCTTTATACTCAACCTCAGCAGATGATTTTGAGAGAGTATTTTGTTTCTTACTTTTCCAAGAGATGAGGTTATCATTTATAAACACACAATAACCAGTAACAGACTTCCTAGTCACAATGCACTTAGCCCAATCAGCATCTGAGTATCCTTTAAGGGACACAGTAGTACTTTTGGCTATTTTAATGCCAAGACCAGGTGATCCTTTAAGGTATCTCAGAATTTTGAAAGCAGTTTTAAGATGAGATGTTAAAGGAGAATGCATGAACTGACTAAGACAGTGCACAGCATAGGATATATCAGGTCTGGTATTGGTTAAGTATATGAGCTTTCCCATAAGTTTTTGATAATCAACAATATTCACAAGAGCAGGATCAGTATCAGTGGCAATGTTAGATATAGAAAGTTTGGCCATTAAGGGTGTCTTAGAAGGTTTGCAGGCAAGCATACCATATTCAGACAGCAAATCAAGCACATATTTCCTTTGATTCAGACAAATTCCATTATCACAATCAACCACTTCTATGCCAAGAAAGTATTTAAGCTTTCCCAAATCCTTTATCTTGAATTTACCTTTTAAGAACATTTTAAACTTCTCAATTTCACCAAGATTGTTTCCAGTCACAATAATATCATCAACATAAACAAGGAGAGCAAGAAACACACCATTATCAGATTTAGTATACAAAGAGTAATCAGATTTACTTTGACTAAATCCATTTTCAATAAGCACAGAGGTGAGTTTAGCATTCCATTGTCTAGGGGCCTGCTTGAGGCCATAGATAGATTTTTTAAGTTTGCAAACAAGGTTCTTATCACCAACATAAAAACCTTGAGGGGGTTTCATGTAAACACATTCATCAAGCTCACCATATAAAAAAGCATTATTCACATCAAGTTGAAAAATGGGCCAGGAATTCACAACAGCAATATTAAGCACACATCTCACAGTAACCATTTTAACCACAGGTGAGAATGTTTCATCATAATCAACCCCTTCCCTTTGAGCACACCCCATGGCAACAAGTCTAGACTTGTACCTCTCAATTTCCCCATTAGATTTATATTTGAGTTTCCACAGCCATTTGGAGTTCAAGGCAATTCTGCCAATGGGTAGTTCAACAACTTCCCAAGTGTCATTTTCAAGCAGGGCAGCTACTTCTAGGTTCATAGCATCAATCCACAAGGGGTTTTGAGATGCTTCAAAGAATGACTTGGGTTCACTGTTTTTATTTAGTTGTGTCACAAAACACAAATTTTCACCATTTAATTTAGAGTACCCAACATATTTTTCAATCCCATATTTGACATTAGTTTTAACAACAAAATCATTATAATTTTTGGGAAAAACAGAAGTTCTAGAAGATCTTCTTAATGTTTGAGTACCCTGAGCATTTATGTTGGCATCAACATTTCCTTCAGAAATAGGATTTTCAGCAAGTGTAGCAGCCTCAACATCATGCATTCTGGCATCAATGTCATCACTGAGTGATCCAGAGGGAGAATCACCAGTGTTCACATTGTCACCCAAAGTTGCAGAGGGGCTACCTTCACTTTGTGACTCATGGTCACTATTTTGTCTAGACACAACTCTCTCATCATCATTAGGAAGCTCAGGGTTATTAAGATCAAAAAAATTCAACAGTTCATTTTCAAGAGAGACATCAGGTTCAGTATGTTTATTCTTAATGCCATTTGATATAGATTCCTTAAAAGGAAATATTGACTCAAAGAATTTAACATCTCTAGACACAATGAATTGACATCTATCAAGACTATAGAGCCTGTATCCTTTTTGAGAACTAGAATAACCCATCATAACACATTTTTCAGATCTGCTGGTAAGCTTATCATGACTATTAAGGATAGTAGCAAAACAAAGACAACCAAACATTCTGATAAGAGAGAGATTAGGAGGGGAATTATAAATCATATGATAAGGGGATTTTCCATTTAGCACAGAAGAAGGCAATCTGTTAATAAGATAAGTAGCAGTTAGCACACATTCAGTCCAAAACCTTAAAGGTATTCCCCCCTGAAACATAAGACATCTGGCCACATTTAAGAGATGTCTGTGTTTCCTTTCAGCCACACCATTTTGCTGTGGGTTGTAGGCAACAGAAGTTTGGTGTGTAATCCCCATGTTATCACAAAACTTGTTAAAGATTTGATTTTGAAACTCAGTCCCATTGTCACTTCTGAACACTTTGACAGTCTTTTTGAATTGATTTTTAATCAAGTTGTAAAAAATATTAATAGACTCAAAAACTTCATCCTTGGATTTAATAAGATACACCCACACAATAAGATACACCCACACAGCTCTGGTATAATCATCAACAATGGTAAGAAAGTATCTATGGCCAGAGTGACTGACCACCTTATAGGGTCCCCACAGATCAAGATGAACAATATCACCAAGCATTTTAGACTTATGATCACTTATAGGAAAAGGTTCCCTAGTCTGTTTAGCTCTTTGACAGATTTCACAAATCTCATATTTATCATTCTTTTTAATTTTCAAATAATCTTTTAGAACATCAAGAGCAGGGTCACCAGGGTGGCCAAGTATACAATGCCAATCATAAACAGACAAAGAACTCTTGTAATCAAAACTAATATTATCACATTTAGTACCTTCAGTATCTAAATAGTATAAACCACCACATTGTTTACCAATCCCCAGAATGGGTTTTTGATTCAAATCCTGATTCACAAAGAAACATTTACTTTCATCAAACACAACTAAAATCTTATTATCTTTAGCAAGTTTATGAACAAAGATCAGAGTGACACAATAATCAGGAATGACAAGCACATCAAACAACACAAGACCATTTCCAAGTCTCATGTTTCCAATTTTAGAAATGATGGCATTAGTGCCATTAGGGTGAGACACTTTGATATTAAGATGAGAGATATCATAAACATTATCTAACTCTTTCTCACTATTGGTCATGTGTTGATTGGCACCAAAATCCACAACCTTACCAACATAATTCAACTTAGTCATTAAGCTGGAACATAAGAACTTATCAAAATTGTCATTGAACAGTTTGCTAGAATTAAAGTAAGTACCTGCCATGTTGGCCTGGACATTTTTCTCAGTCATTTTGTTTTCCTTAATAAGGGAGAGCAAAGTGGCAAGTTGCTCATCAGTGAACCCTGAGGATCCAGAGGGACTTTCAGACCCAGAGGACCCAACAGAGTTGTATGCAACAGATTTGCTCTTACCACCTTGTATCCCTTTCTTTTTTCCAAAATCAGCAGGATATCCTATGATTTTAAAGCATCTGTCTATAGTATGACCAATATAACCACAATTTTCACACACAACATCAGAGTTACCAGGCACATTAGGTCTTATCACATTAGGACTATTAGGTCTGAACCCAGTGTTGGTATTGGGTCTGAAATTAGGTTTAGCATTAGTATAGGGGTTCTGATTTCTTTGAAAATTGTTTCTGGTAGGACCACTGGTTAAGAAAGCAGAGGTCTGACCCCTTTGAGAAGGCCCAGAGTTAGTACCAGATGCCACTCTGTGAGACTCCTCACTAGAGATGATGGCATAAGCCCCTTTCACATCAGGTAAGGTCTCTCTAGACAAAATAGAACTCCTAATACTCATGTAAGACTCATCAAGACCCATCAGAAATTGCATAAGTTTCAACAATTGATTATGTTTTTTAAATTCACTAGAAGCAGTGCACACACAATTAGGCAACTCAACCATGGCATCATATTGTTTCCACAAGGCATTCAACTTATGATAATAGTCAGACAAATTAGACCCATTTTGCTTCAAAGTACTAATTTTATGATGCAGATTAAATATCACAGATCCATCAACTTTATGATAAGTTTCTTTTAATTCATTCCAGACATGTTTAGCCTTTTTAGAGAAAATTTGACCAAGGAATAACTCCTCAGATACAGAATTCAAAATCCATCCTAAGACAACTGCATTAACTCTATCCTATTGCTTAGCCAAAACATCATCAGTAATTGACCTTTTAAAGGTGCCATCAATAAAACCAATTTTGTTTTTACCTTCTAGAGCAAGAAGCATAGCATTAGCCTAAACTTGATAGTTTTCAGTTCCTCTAAGTTTGACAGAAATAACAGTAAGCACAGCAGAGTCATTAGGGTGCAAGTGCAAGGGATTACTAACATCAAGTTTACCAATAAGAGTGACAGGGTCACCTACACTCTCATTGTCAGAATCACCAAGTTGAGACATAATAGCAGAAAAAAAACACACAAACACAAGATAAACACAAATAAAACAACACTCCTTATACCTCCTCAACTAACAATCAATCCCCAGCAACCACACAAACTTCTCAATCCCAGAACCTATCCTTCACCATTCTAAACGAAATAAATGAAAGACACAAGAAATAAAAAGGATAAGAGGTGTTACAGAGCTATATCCGCAGAACAATCGAACTGTTTCTCCTAGATTCACTTAGTCTAGGAAGAAACATAACCTCCAAGCCACGAACAACTTTGCTTCTCCTAGATTCACTTAGTCTAGGAGGCAACAAAGCCTTCAATCATCACCAGTCACACAATAATATTCACCAGATCCAGGAACCCCAAGAAATACAGAAACCCCTCTTTTTATTTTTATTTTTTTTATATATTTTTTTTTTTGAAAAAGTTTTTTTGATTTTAAAACGAACCTGTTTCTGATACCATGTAGAAAAACATGATATGCAGAAACCAAAGGCTTTTATATAACTCAAATAACTCAAAGTTCAACAGCGGAAGATAAATAAAAACAAAGATCACCACAGCTACTCTGGTGTGATCCTATTATCTAACTTGATAATAGTTTTACAAGATACAACTGATAAAATAAAAGATAGATATGATCTTGAGACAAAGTCTCAAGATCTGTACAAAATGAGAGAGAGTTCTTCAGGGAGCGGCTCACACACCCATCCACTCTTCTAACCCTAGATGAGGAGATAAGGACTCCTTATATACTAGGTCTTCAACGGTTATAATAAGGGAGCGTGGCTTGAGACAAAGGGCCTGAGACCATTGGGCTTGAATCTTGACATTGGGCTTCAGTCAGAACTTGGGCTTGGTCGAAACCTGCAACATAAAACAACAAAACAATATAGAGGGATATCGGGTTACATATTTCAACAAGTTTAAACAACTACAAATTTTACCGGGAACAAGAAAGCCTATAAATGATTTACTACTATTAATTAATCATTCAACAGCTACTTAGTCAGTCCTATCAATTCTATAAGCAATTTGCACTAGCAGAACCATAATATCTGCCTCTAATCTTGAACATTCACATACACCATTCTAGATGGTTGTATATTAGTTTTAATCGTTTTTAATTTGTATTCATCAGGTTCGAGTTTGTATTTATCAACCCCAAGTCAAAGGGACAATGTGGTTGCGGTGAATCTTTCATGACATAGCCCAGAAGAAGGTGTTGCATTAAACACCTTTCCTGTTATCATGGTGATTGTATTAATAGTTGAGTGAACAACTCCATTGATCTGAAAATTAATAAAGTTAAACAACTACAAAGTTTGTTAAGTACATTATGACAACTTACAATAAGCCAACTGATCTCTTTATCTTTACTAATAATGGGCACGTACAAGTGTAACCCTTTTCTTTTGTCTTTGGCTTATGTATGTTGGAATAACTAGGTTCTTATTATCAACTCCTGATAGCTATCTCAGGCTACATATGTCTGCTCAGAGTGAAAATTAATCTTTCTCGAGAGTGTGTGCCTGTTCTCCGATATGTTTTAGTCTTTCTTATTTGAAACGTGTTCGATGAGAGACATTTTTAAACATGTTGAGATAAGTCCATGACAAATAGTTGTTAAAATTTAGATATCCTTATATTTATAGCTGAGCTTGTACTTTAACCTCATTTCCAAGCTACGGATCATTTGTATGATGATGTCACATAGAACTGACCCAAGGGTAGGTTCAAGGTTATCGGCTCTTCAATTCACCTATCTTACCCTGATGCATGATCATTGTTTTGGGCCAAAATCATTAATTTATTCTATCCTTTTTTTGGTTCAATGTGATTGATACTTGAAGTTGTTGTTAACTTAAGAAGATATCTTGTGCATGGTCTTGGACTTGCATGTGTGGCTACAAGCCGAAGCGCCAGGCCTCCAAGTCGGTTGTAGGCTTGTAGCCACGAGTTAGGAGGCATGATTACTAAGCTAATCCATACATACTGAAATTCTTTACTTTTATAAATAGTGTTAATAATGTTTTTTAGCTTATTGTGAATTCTATTTCAAGTATATATATTTATTAAAGCAAAATAATAATGAAGTTGGGTGTGGCTATATGGTTGAAGCTAGCTATGTTATAGGTAACGGTAGGTCTTGGGTTCGATTCCTAGCTTCTATCAGATAGTCACATCCAATTATTTTTGTAGTAACCTGAAGTTGTAACATTAACTTAAAGATATTATTTCCTCCAAGCATAATTTATTCGAATTATATAATCACTTACACATTAACGAGCAAAAGAATAGTACTATTAATTTAGCATTCATTTTGCTGGCAAAAACTAATCAAGACGAGTCTAGTGAAACTTTTATCCACACATGTATAAGGGAAAATGTATAAGGGAAAACTGATCATATTGACTAGTTTCTCGCAAAGGTTCTCCGAAAGGAAGAACATGTTCTTTGGTATAAAGTCATCCGCTCTTTGCATGCATGGTCCAATCGGAGGCTTAGTTGAGGATTCAAACTCAAAATTATCCTCGGGTCCTTGGTCACGATTAGAAAGTTGATGCTTCAACTTAGCTCAATTGGAATCAACTTTCCAATGGCATTCAAAAAGAAAGTTGGAAATGGCCATAACACAAGCTTTGGGCATGAAAATTGTTTTGGTGGATCGAGCCTTTAAGTGACTTACCTTAGAATATACTGAGTTGATTTGTATCTAGACTGCATAGTTTGCGAAGGAAATATGACCAAACAACACTTTATTTAGTACTACGTAGTTTATAGAGTTCAGATGTTTCATACAGTTAGCCAACCAAGCACTGCTTTTTATTCAGCCTCATTTTTATAGAAAGCCTATAAATGATTTACTACTATTAATTAATCATTCAACAGCTACTCAGTCAGTCCTATCAATTCTATGAGCAATTAGCACTAGCAGAATTATAATATCTGCCTCTAATCTTGAACATTCACATACACGTTCTAGATGGTTCTATATTAGTTTTAATCGTTTTTAATTTGTATTGAGCAGGTACGAGTTTGTATTTTATCAACCCCAATTCAAAGGGACAATGTGGTTGCGGTGAATCTTTCATGACATAGCCCAAAAGAAGGTGCTGCATTAAACACCTTTCTTGTTATCATGGCGATTGTATTAATAGTTCAGTGAGCAACACCATTGATTTGTATACTGATAAAGCTAAACAACTACAAAGTTTGTTATGTACATTATGACAACTTACAATTAGCCAACTGATGTCTTTATCTTTACTAATAATGGATACAAGTGTAACCCTTTTCTTTTGTCTTTGGCTTATGTATGTTGGAATAACTAGATACTTATTATCAACTCCTGACAGCTCTCTCAGGCTATATGTGTCTGCTCCAGTCCTCATAGAGTGAAAATTAATCTTTTTCGAGAGTGTGTGCCTGTTCTCAGATATATTTTGTCTTTCTTATATGAAAGGTTTTCGATGACAGACATTTTAAAATATGTCGAGATAGGCCATGACAAATAGTTATTAAAATTTAGATACTTATATTTATAGCTGAGCTTGTTCTTTAACCTCATTTCCAAGCTAGGGATCATTTGTATGATGATGTCACATAGGACTGACCCAATTGTAGGTTCAAGGTCATCTGTCCTTCCGCTATCTTGCCCTGATGCACGACCATTTTTTTTGGGCCAAAATCAATGATTTATTCTATGATTCTATCCTTGATTTGGTTCAATGTGATTGATACTTGAAGCTGCTGTTAACTTAAGAAGATAGCTTGTTCATGGACTTGCATGTATGGGCGTATGGCTACGAGCCGAAGCGCCAGGCCTCCAAGTAGATTGTAGCCACGAGTTAGGAGGCATAACTTCAAATAGTGAGTGATTAATTTGAGATGTGTAAGAGCTCAGAGGATGTTGTTCATAGGCTTAAGGTATTAAGAATACCCATCAATATTTGAGCAGAGGTTTAAGTCTAAACAAATGTAAGTGTATGAGCTTTTCCCTGTATGTTACAATTACAATCAAATTCTATTGATATATTGTCTTGACTCGTCTTGCAAGAAACACATTTGAAACTAGTCGAATAACTGTACAAAATTGTAAATAAATTTCGACACCTCATACGTTTCACTACTTAGACATCGTTATTCTGTATTACCCTTGATTCCCTTGAAGTATCTAACCAAATAGAATAGAGGTTGATGGAGTTGATGAGTCATGATTACTAAGCGAATCCATACATACTGAAATTCTTTACTTTTATAAATAGTGTTAACAGTGTTTTGTAGCTTATTGTGAATTCTATTTCAAGCAATGTTGCCAAAAAAGTCTACAAAGCCGATTAATCACCGATTAAGTGCTACAAGGCCACCGACCTTGCCGATTTATGTAACAGGGTCAAATAAATAGGTCAACCGTGGTCAACGGCGATCAACGACGGTCAATGACGGTCAAACTTTCCGGAAACCTATAAATCTTGCCGGAAGTACCCAAAACTCACTTTAACTTATTTTTCTCACTTCTAGTAACTGTTTAAGTTTATTACAAGTTGTTTTCTAGAAAATACCTTGCCGGAAATACCTAAAACTCACCGTAAATACACAAAACTTGCCTGAAATAACTAAAATTTGTCAGTATTGCCAATCCGATTAATCACCGATTAATCCCGCCTAGACCGATTACAAGCTACAAGGTGGTCGACCGCCCGACTACCGATTCGCGATTTTTGCAACCTTGGTTTCAAGTATATATATATTTTAAAGCGAAATAATAATGAAGTTGGGTTGTGGCTATTTGGTAAAAGCTATGGTATTGGTTCCGGTAGGTCGTGGGTTCGATTCCTGGCTTCTTCTATCTTATAGTCAGACCACCTCTTTTTTTGTTTTATGGAGTAGTTTCCAATTTTCCATCTAAAGGTTTTCACAAACAACACATAACTGAAATTGTAACATTAACTTAAAGATACTATTTCCTCCAAGCATAATTTATTCGAATTATATATTCAATGAGCAAAAGAAAAGTATTAATTTACCATTCATTTTGCTGTCAGAAAACTAATTAGGACAATGGACAAGTCAAGTATAACTTTTATCCAGACGTAAAACATGTATACGTATCAACCTCGCCACAACACACGGATATATAAGGGCAAATCGATGAAACATCTTATCTTATCTATAAACATATAAGATTGAGTCCTAAAATTTAATGTAGAGGCGTCAAGATTGCATAAAGTACAAGTTACCTAATGCTCGGAATTAAATGCAGAAAATAGAGTTTCATTATGCGGAGGCTTCATGCGTAAGTACCTTGATTTAATGTTCATGCTTAAGTGGTAAGTACATATGAGCTATATTTAGTGTTTCAAATGTAAATGATTGAAACCATACGAAGTGTTGCTAGCCTTTATTTTCATTTAATCATTTGCTCCTTTCATTTGCCTTCAAATAAATGTACAAACCCTTCAACCACCATCATTGAATACTATAAATAACACCATTTGGTCTTTGTTAATGATGTGTGTGTTTGTGTGAAACTTTAATTTGTGTGTAGTTTGATGATTTTGTATGAATCACATGTTTGCTGTTAGTTTATTATTGTTTGTGTGTAAATTTAGTGCAGCACCAACTAACCAATTTCCTTTTGATCTCTACTTTTTGTTTCTAGGCACATGATGAGAATGAAATGGATCGCATGCTAGCAATTGATGGCATTGAACTCATTGGCATCAATAACCGTAACCTTGGTATGTACCCCATTTATTTTTATGGCTTAAGATCTGTGAATTAACAAGCTTGCTAATTAGATAAATAGTTTTGAAATAGATATTGACATGATCATTTTTTTCAGTCAATAGTTTTTTCATATTTTTCCTTATAGTGTGATAAAATTCTTTTTGGTGTAGCTTCTCACCTATAGAATTGAATTTAGTTGGTTAATGTAAAATTTCTCCGTCCAATGAAAGTGTATTATGCATATTAATGTTACGTGCAATGGTTCGTGTAGAAATATTGACTTGATTAACGCAAGGGGGTATACGTGCAAAGGTAAGCAAATGGTTAACTTTCTTGCATGTGAAGTCGGTTGATAGTCCAGCTTTGAAGTTTATGGAAGACAAATGGATGTGTTGTGGCCTGAGAAGGAACCGAGGGTTAGATCTGCTAACCTATTTTAAAATTTTGGGTTGGTTAGTAGTTTATTAATGTTATTCTTCCAGGTATTGATAAGTGGTCAGTGGCGCTAACGGGGTATATCAAGATGTTGATAACAAAACAAAGTGGAAGATGGAGACGGAGTGGATAATATCTCTACATTTATGAAAGAACTGTCAAAAAATTAGGCATGCAAGAAAATGAAAATCATATGTAAACAAGGTTTATAATTAGTGTGACAAAGCTTTGATGAATATTAATGGTGGCTTGAATCTTGCTTTTATTTTTTTTTTTCCCTTCCACTTAAGCAGTTTAAGAGGTTGCAATGTATCCACCCATGACATTAGAAATAATACAATGTCAAAGTTGAATTGATGGAAAGTATAACTAGACAAAATTAATATTTTGAGAATTTATTTTAATCTGTGTTTTTTGATAGGGATTTGAGGGTCTCTTTACCAATGGTTACTATATGGTATTAATTGAAGGTCACAAATTATTTGTTTTTATTTTGATCTTACAAATATGTATAAAATTTGATGTTGTTATTCATGAAAAGATGAGTTTTGGTATGTTGGTAGGGACATGAAAGTGAGAATGTGTCGTAATTAGTGGGAAGGGGTAATCTTAGGCTCCATTTTTTGTGTCGAATTCATTTTAATGTGGAGTAATCAAGATACTCAAGATGGAGTCCCATTGCATATAGTACAAGATAGCTAATGCTCGAAATTCAATGCAGCCTCATAATAACTATACAATCATGAAAGGAGATGAAGTGCAAGGGTTGCCCGAATTGATCACATGGCATTTAGTATAGAATTAAAGTCGGTTAGATGAAGTGCAAGGGTTGCGAAAGGTTGCAAGAATAATCTATCTATAATACCATAAGATTCAGTCCCTAAATTTAATGTGGAGTTATGATGATAGAGTTTTTAGAGTTAGAAACAAGTTGGAGTCGTTTAGTAGTTGCATAGAGTACTTAGCTAATGCTCGGAATTCAATGCAGCCTCATAATAACTATACAATCATGAAAGGAGATGAAGTGCAAGGGTTGCCCGAATTGATCATATGACATTTAGTATAGAATTAAAAGTCGGTTAGATGAAGTGCAAGGGTTGCGAAAGGTTGCAAGAATAATTAATGATTTAACCTAATTCATGCCTATATAAACCGGCCAAAATCACATTTAGTATGTACATTTGAAGATGATTCACACATCTTTTAGATCTTTGGTTGTTGGTAGCGGTATGTAAATTCTCTTTTGCAACATTTTGGAGATGATTCACACATCTTTTAGATCTTTGTAATTAACACGGCCTTCTTTTTTTTCTTAATTTAGTTATCATACGCAGGTACCATGAAACTCACACAAGATAATGCATGCTCAGATAAATGGAACCAAAGACTGGGATACCAACTATTTTCTTTGTTTCATACATATTTAGGCGATTGTTATAGATAAGCATATATATAGATATATGTATTATGTTAATGCATTTTCATATACAAGTAATTTATGTGCATTTTCTATTGATGTAGCTCACATGTGCGAATTGATTCAAGAAAATGTGCACGAGCATGTATGTAAAGCAACATTTAAATGGTTAAATGATACTTTTTAGCGTGATTAGTTTATGTAAGTAGTTGCTTTCGAATGCTCTTTGAGTAATATTAGAATGAATTTATTGTGTGCAATTGAATTATTATTGAAAAGAAGAAGGTCCGCGCATCGCAAAGTGTTTTCTTTTTCTATATGTAGAATCATTAGTAAGAAACCAATATTTACGTCCATTAAATGAGTCTGCCATAATAGCAAAATACAACATATTAAAAATATCACATTGAGTAACGAATAGAAAGGAAAAAATACATAATTTTGACTTAAAGCCATTTGTAAATTATAATATCAAATAAAAAAGTTGAGTTTTAAACATAAGCAAAAGTTCAAACTTTTATCAAAAAACAAAACCGGTGCATTTAATGTGAAGTATATACAACATCGAGATGGAAGTGCAAGGCTTGCCGGAATTGATCACATGATATTTAGTAATTAGTAGAGAATTAAAAGTCGGTTACGGATTGAGATGAAGTTGAAAAGGTTGCAAGAATAATTGATGATTTAACCTAATGCAATATATATATAGATATATGTATTATGTTAATGCATTTTCATATACAAGTAATTTATGTGTGTTTCTTATTGATGTAGCTCACATGTGTGAATTGACTTAAGAAAATGTGCACGAGCATATTTGTAAAGCAACATTTAAATGGTTAAATGATACTTTTTAGCGTGATTAGTATATGTAAGCATGCATCTTGAATAATTAATATAAAAGGAAAAGTACATAATTTTTGCTCGAACCCATTTGTAAATTAAAAAAATTAAGTTTAAGACATAATAGTGGAGTCCAAAAGGTTTTAGGAATTATTAATAGTGTGTTAATTAATATTCATTTGGTTAGCTATTTAAAATTGAGTTTATTGATAAAATTTATTATTATTAGTTAGACTTCAATGTTAATTTTCAATGAAATTAGTTGTACAATAAAATGAGATGAAGCTAACTTTAGTTTTTAATCATAAACTTTATAAATAAATACTAATATGTTATAAAAAGATTAAATATAAAAATCACCAAACAACTAATGGCATACTTATAACAGATGTAATACAATCACAACTTACGAACCTAATAACAAAAATAATTAACGCAAATTACACTATAACAAATAAGAAAAAGCCAGTGTGCTTCGTATTACCATGCAAAAACCATATAATGCAAATTTATTGTTGGGTTACGTAATAGGCCAAAACAATCAAAGAAAATTACATCAAGCGTATGACAATTTAATAACGACAACCCCATTTAGAAAATATAAAGACCAAAAAACCAAAACAATATCAACCATTTTTATATTTTTAAACAACAAACTAAAAACGTTTCATACAACATAATAAACTAAAAATACAAATCCACTCGACAATACACAAAAACAATACGCGCGATTGACAATTAGATTAAAAGCCTGTGCGTAGCACGGGTTCTGCATGCCTGCGTATCTATAAACATATAAGATTGAGTCCTAAAATTTAAGAGGGAGTATTAATGACACCAATTTTTTAAGGAGCATTGATGACATAGTTTTTAGAAGTGAAAAATGTAGCCATTCGAGAATCGAGATTAATGTCACGTCCATGTCAAGCGTCTATGTTTATGAGGGGCATGCGAAGTGTTAATGTATTCATTGAGGCACTTATGATTGTAGAGGTTACATGGAATAAGGCATTTGGAGAGTCAATTTTAATTATTAGAGTATGCATTACTTGATCTTTAATAGGAAAATTAATTGGGTAACTCTTTCAACTACTTATTTTGAGTATAAATAGCACAATTTAGCAACCCACAACAAATTATTCCACCGCCACTCCACCGGAACCGACCAACATCAACTGTTTCCGCCGCCGACACCACGTTCAACCAAACTCATTTTAGTCATCGTGGCGAGCATGAGTCGTTGATGAAGAAGGTTATTGAAAAATGGTTATGATGTATATTTATTTATTTGAATTGTTTCTTTTGGTAATGCAATATGATACTAAGCTTAGTTTTGGTTGTAGTCGTGTGTAATGAGCAGCTCCAAAATGATTAATAGCGTTGGCAAACATGCTGATATATGGGTATTTGTTTGTGATTGTATTGTTAATGATTGATTGTTATTAATCTTATATGTGTTGTTTTTGCATGATAGGTTTGGGCAAGAAGATGGTATAGGAGATGATATCTTCACCAACAACCGTATGTCTTTTTTTTCCCCTTTTACAAAATATATTTATACACGTAAAATGTATTTGATTTTATTTGACCCCTCATGCATGAGGAGGGGGTGGCCAACTTAAATTCATTCATTTCATTTTCTTAAAAAATGTATTCGTGGGGGATAAAGTTAAGTTCTATTGTTATATGTATTATCGATTTTCCAAAGGTCAAGGAATGGATGAAGGGAAAAAAAAGAATTAGAATAAAAAGAAGAGGAAGAAAGCAAAACAACTAACTCAACTCGAGTTGCAACAACAAAAATATGACGAAGAGAAACTTAAATTCCACTTGGAGAAAGAAGAAAAGATTAAACAAGAGACCGATCACTACCGAGAAACATCATGCAAAGCTTTCCTCACAAGAAAGATGCCAACAACAATCGTCTTCGAGCTTAGGAGTGTCGAAATCATGCTCAACCAATGGAATGCAAAGATATTCATCGAGGCAAACTCGGTTGGCTGTTCGGTCCTTTAGATTTCGGTTGTCTACAATATATGAAGCTGAATCATCCTCTAATCAGTCTTATTATCATAAATTTTATTGATGATTCCATTGCGACACTCAATAGTTGGATGGATTTGAATGTTAATATTTTGTTTGCGTTTAATCTTTTTGACTCTTTGATATCCATATATGTATATACTGAATTGTTGGAGGATTAATTAACATGAGCTTTAATTTTGTGATCTCATGATGTGAAAGTTATAGTTTTTAACCTTTTTATCATCATGATCATGCTAAAGTATAAAGTTCAAATTCTATTAAATAAAAAAGTATGAATGAATGTTCGTCATATAATAAACTTCCACATTATAAGCATATACGCCATGTCATTGTTAGGCAATAATTTTTTATACTCAATCACTTTTTCAAGAAAATTAAAAAGTCGAACAAAAAAAATTAGTTGTTATTTGTTTTTGGAATCATTAAAGGACAATGTCATTTGTGTTTATACTATAATTTGGATGGTATTTGGAGGGTGCTTTTAAAGTGATTTTAACAACTAATAGAAACTTCTAATACAATGAATCATAACCATGCAATAAAGTATGAAAGAAGAATAGCAATCATCTTTGCAAAGCTACTCTCAATTTATTGATCAATTACTTGCGAAGTGCGAGTGTGTTTATTGAGAGGCATACGAAGTGTTCACGTATTCATTGAGGCACTTATTGATTGTAGATGTTACATGGAAGAAGAATAGCAATCATCTTTGCATTTAAGCTACTCTCAATATATCGATCAATTACTTTTACATTTAAAAGTGGTATACAAGATGATATGGTAGATAACGAAAATCTTCCTGATGGGGGTGTTGAGTTGAACCATGTAATTTCATGATATAGCAATCATCTTTGCCAAGGAATCATAGGTTTAGAGCCAAAATGGTAGGAATGCTACATTTGGTTAAAGAAATTATGGTTGGTATTTTCTCCAAAGGAGTTTATTTGGCCAACACGTATAAATTCAAACAGTTAAAAAAATTGGAAAACAGTTGTTGGATACATTAAGAAGAGATGTTGTAGGGGTGGAGGTTGATAATAGTAACGATGGTGCTACTGGTGCGAGCCGTATATCACGAAGTAATGAAGAAAATGTAGTGGATTTACAGTTAGCATTGTGGAATGATGTGGATAAGAAGCATGTGGGTTCTGAGATGTTTGACAAGAAATGGACTAAAAGAGACCAGAAGATTGATCTTAGGGAAAATCTAATGATATATAGCAAAAACGTTGTTGGTAATGAAGTGAAAAATATTGGTGATTGGTTGTCTTGGTCGACATATGTGGAAGGCGAGGCAAGTAAAGGGTGGTTCCTGCAAATGACAGACTCACTTGACAAAATAGATAAGGTTTTCAACCAGCTTATGCACATCGAGTTTGTCCCTATGTAGGAAATCATTATTTTATTTGCATATGCAATGTCATTGATGGTTATATTACCAGCCTAGAGGATGAATAATCATAAGGACTACTATTGGTTACAAAACAAAAAATGACCAATTACTTTTTTATGGGTAAGCTAAATATGTAGCATGGTTATAGTTATCTTATGTTTAGAGATGAAATGAGTGTGCAAGCCGTATATTCATGTATGATCTCTGCTTTTTTTAATTGAAAATAAGTTTTGTAGATGTGCATTATGGCATGATCCCATATATATTGAGTTTACAAATGAGAATGATACATAAATTTGCAGGTTGTGCATCGCACGGGTCTGAATTATATTGATATATTTAATTACTTTCCACAAAAAATGTGTTAACATCAATATCTACGAAAGTATCTATTGTTTACGTGAGTTATTTAGTACTAAATGATATATGTTCCGATATATAAAACTTATAATACAAACATTGGCGCAAACTTGATAAAAAGTATATAAACGTCTGCAAAAACAATACGTACAGAACACGTAGAAATTCAACCAATGACCCAGCCGGTGCATCGCATGGATATCAAATAAAAAAGTTGAGTTTTAAACATAAGCAAAAGTTCAAACTTTTATCGAAAAACAAAACCGGTGCATTTAATGTGAAGTTTATACAACATCGAGATGGAAGTGCATGACTTGCCGGAATTTATCACATGATATTTAGTAATTAGTATAGAATTAAAAGTCGGTTATGGATCGAGATGAAGTTGAAAAGGTTGCAAGAATAATTGATGATTTAACCTAATGCAATATATATATAGATATTTATTATGTTAATGCATTTTCATATACAAGTAATTTATATGTGTTTTCTATTGACGCAACTCACATTTGCGAATTGATTAAAGAAAATGTACACGAGCATGTATGTAAAGCAACATTTAAATGGTTAAATGATACTTTTTAGCATGATTAGTTTATGTAAGCATGCAACTTGAATAATGAATATAAAAGAAAAAGTACATAATTTTTGCTCAAACCCATTTGTAAATAAAAAAAAATTAAGTTTAAGACATAATAGTGGAGTCCAAAGGTTTTAGGGATTATTAATAGTGTGTTAATTATTATTCAATTAATTAGCTATTTAGAATAGACTTTATTGATAAAATTTATTAATATTAGTTAGATTTCATTGCTAATTTTTAATGAAATTAGTTGCACAATAAAATGAGATGAAGCTAAAAAGGTTTGTAACGATTTTTATACAGTTTATGTGGCATTATTATATATACATTATTACACAAACTTTAACTTACAAACTTAATAGAGCAAATATTTAACGCACATTAAGCTATGACCAATTAGATAGACTCCGTGTGCTTCATATGACCATGCAAAAACCATCTAATGGACAAGTATTGTAGGGCTAAGTAATAGACCAAAAGAAACAAAGCCATTATTTTTATCATGGAAATAAGTAATAGGCCAAAAGAAATAAAGTCATCACAACTTAATAACCAAAAGCCCATATATAACATACAACACCATAAGACCAAAACAACATCAAACACTTTTAAATTTTTGAACAAGAAAGTTAAAACATTTCATACAACATACTAAACAATAATTAAGTATACACTCGCCAATATACAGAAAGAATACACGATTAACAATTAGATTCTTAGCCCGTGCGTGGCACGGGTTCTGCATGCCTCGTATTATATAAAGCTTAAGTAGCCTTATAAATGTAAAGGGGTCATAATAAATGTCCCAAGAATTGGATTAAGCAAATTTGATATTGCCTCAAGCAAAATCGAGTCCTTGGATTAAATGTTAGTATGTGTACATTGATTTCAAGCAACTCAAGCGTCTCAATTAATAGTAGTTAGTCTTTTTACCTTCCCGTTCATGAGTTACAAATATTTTATCAACTATATAATGTGTCAAAAATCACACACAATAAACCACAACTTCCTCCACACCGCGTGCACATTAGGCTACAACTTATTATGGTGGTAAAATAAGCATCATATCATCTTACTTATTTAGCATATTGATTTATATTGTTTTATGTAAATTTCACGTGTGTTTTGTGTGTGTAACAATGTAGGACATAAAGATGGTGCTTAGGAGGTTTGGTAAGTAACATCATCTTCTCTAATGGTTTAAGAGATCCTACACATCGTTGTCTTATCAATTAAGTGGAACATGCACGAACATTTTCAATTTGATCGAAAATGCAATATATTGATTAACTGTATTTAAGTTACTAACGATCAACTATATCTAATTGTTTTTTGCAGCGCGTCAAGAAGCATTAAAGAAAGAGATCGAGAAGTCACAAAAATTGTATCAAGAACAAAACATGCAAAAGGCCAATGAACAACAACAACAAGAACAACGCCACGGCCACCGGTGGAATGAATACTTAGCATTCATATTAATAGTACGTTACAAATTAAACATGCAATATTCTACTTCATGTAATACTGATAAACAGGTTAATACTATTGATTCGTTAGCAAGTAAGTTTACTGAAAATAATGTGATGAACATTCAATTTTTAGTCAATAATTATTACTACACTTTGTTGGTGCATTTTAATTATTTGCTCTTAATGTAGTTTTTTGTTTTGCGGTGTAAAACATGCAAAAGGCCAATGAACAACAACAACAAGAACAACGCCACGGCCACCGGTGGAATGAATACTTAGCATTCATATTAATAGTACGTTACAAATTAAACATGCAATATTCTACTTCATGTAATACTGATAAACAGGTTAATACTATTGATTCGTTAGCAAGTAAGTTTACTGAAAATAATGTGATGAACATTCAATTTTTAGTCAATAATTATTACTACACTTTGTTGGTGCATTTTAATTATTTGCTCTTAATGTAGTTTTTTGTTTTGCGGTGTGTTACTGTCACTTTCTTATTTAAACGTCTTGGAATATTGCGTGACTTTGATGTTTGATATGACTGTGTAAATTTTTTCGCTGTTACATATTGAAAATGGGGTAGTATATAATAAAAATATCTTCACACTATCATCTTAACAATGAGAATCTTCTAAATCGAAGAAGTATATAAAGGAGAAGAAAATTGTGTTTAGTTAAATGTGGGGTCTATTGATTGATTGGAGCGGGTTTATGATTCGAACTTGGGTCATTGGATCTGATTTTTTTATTATACGAGTTATAATTTATACTCTTGAATATACTAATTACTTTAATGTTTTATGTTTTTATAGTTTTGTTAAAAATAAAATTTGTTTTATAGTTCGCTTTTAATAATGTCATTTATTTGAACAACAAAGTCCGTCTTTCACAAAAAATGAGAGTTACAAACATGCACCGAAAATTAGTCTCGAACATTATCAAAAAAAAACAATTAGATCCAATATGTGTGCATTGCATGGGTCCTGAGGCATTCCAAACATGTGTGCATCGCACGGGGATGAATATAAAAGGTCTCAAACATTAATGTCATCGCTTCATATTTAAAATAATTATGTAACTTATACATATTAAAAAATTACATGTGAAGGGACTATTTTCAATGTAACATCTTGAAAAAAGTCTCTTCACATATACTCTTTTAATGTCAATAAACTATTGTTGTATATTTGGGCCTCACCATCATACTAACAACCCGACAATTTACACAATCATTTTCGCACGGGTCCTGAGGTAGCCCAAGTTATTTATGATGAAAATTAGTGGCAAACATAGTTTTTGACTCGACCTCAATTAAAACTGACAAAAATAAAGGCACCAACATTTTTCATGCCATGCTAACAAAAGTTGTGGCAACATCACAACTTAGGAACTTATTGACCAACAAAAGTTGTGGCAACATCACAACTTATGAACTTATTATCAATAAACTATTTTAAATGTGTGTCATGCTTAGAAAATATGTAATACCATCACAATTTAGATATATAATGATGAAAATAAGTGCCGAAGCTTACATGTCAATAAACTATTTTAAATGTGTGTCATGCTTAGAAAAGGTGTGATACAATCACAACTTATATATATAATGACGAAAATATGTACCGAAGATTACATATTAGTTTTATATCAAAATATAGGTATGTTACAATTTTGAGAATAAATACAAAATCTAAACTTTATAAATAACTACTAATATATCATAAAAAGTTTAAATATAATATTACAATCTTGAGAATAAATACAAAATATAAACTTTATAAATAACTACTAATATGTCATAAAAAGTTTAAATATAAAATTTACCGATCAACTAAGGCCATACTTACAAAAGTCTAATAACGAAAAAAATTACTGCACATTACACTATGACCAATTAGATAGAGCCCGTGTGCAACGCACGGGTCTGAATTACTCGTATAATAAAAGCTTAAGTAGCCTTATAAATGTAAAGTGGTCATAATAAATGGCTCATGAATTGAAAGTGAAATGTAGAGGCTTTATGCGTTAGTACATTGATTTAATAGTCATGTATAAGGATAAGTATATAGGAGATGAAGTGTTTGGTGCCATGAATGCATAAATTAAACACACCAATTAGTGTTAGTCTTTTTACCTTCCCGTACACGAGTTACAAATATTTTATCAACTATATAATGTGTCAAAAATCACACACAACCAACCACAACTTCCTCCACACCGCGTGCACATTGGGCTACAACTTATTATGGTGGTAAAGTAAGCATCATATCGTCTTACTTATTTAGCATATTGATTTATATTGTTTTATGTAAATTTCGCGTGTGTTTTGTGTGTGTAACAATGTAGGACATAAAGATGGTGCTTAGAAGGTTTGGTAGTAACATCATCTTCTCTAATGGTTTAAGAGATCCTACACATCGTTGTCTTATCAATTAAGTGGTACATGCACGAACATTTTTACTTTGATCAAAAATGCAATATATTGATTAACTGTATTTAAGTTACTAACGATCAACTATATCTAATTGTTTTTTGTAGCGCGTCAAGAAGCATTAAATAAAGAGATCAAGAAGTCACAAAAATTGTATCAAGAACAAAACATGAAAAAGGCCAATGAACAACAACGACAAAGACAACAACAACAAAAACAAGAACGACGCCATGGCCATCGGTGGGATGAATACTTAGCATTCATATTAATATACGTTAGAAATTAAACATGCAATATTTTACTTCATGTAATACCGATAAATGGATTAATACTATTGATTCGTTAGCAAGTAAGTTTATTGAAAATAATGTGACGAGCATTCAATTTTTAGTCAATAATTATTATTACACTTTGTTGGTGCATTTTAATATTTTTGCTCTTAATGTGGTTTTTTGTCTTGTGGTGTGTTAATGTCACTTTCTTAATTATACGTCTTCAAATATTGCGTGACTTTGATACTTGATATGACTGTGTAAGTTATGTCGATGTTACATATTGAAATGGTAGTATATAATAAAAATATCTTCACACTATCATCTTTATCCATAAATGGTACAAAGCAATAGACTATAGATAAGACAAATACGTATTAATGATTCGGGTAATCATATCCACAATTAGTATGGCAATTAAGCGATTATGTTATTTTGAGAATTTATCATTTATATAATTTTACTGTAGTTTAAATCTTACATAATAAGTAATATCATTTTGACGATTTATGTAGTTTAAACAATATAGATATACCATTTATAAAATCTATTGTAAATTAAATTTAAATCTTACTCAATAAGTAATATCACTATGGAGATAATTGATTATCTTAATATGATTTTAGTTTCATTTGTAGAATGACAAACAAATTTGGCAAAATGAAATTGTTATATTAGTTATTAAGAGTAGAAAAATTATATGTTGAGATTGATGTCTTCAAATATATTTATATATGCAATATGGTACAAATTAAATATACTAACAATATTAGACCGATTTTCACAACAATAAAAAAAATTGAAACTTAAATGGTTTTTGTGCATAAAATAAAGTTCGAGTAATTAAGCGTAGTAATGTGGAGCTACCGTATTTGATATGATAAACCAAAAGGATAATTTTGTCACAAGCTAGATCTCAATATAGAGAATATCCACTTTGTTACGATTTTATATAAGGGTTACATTTATTTTGCAAGAACCGTATGCGTTTAACCTCCCTTTGACATTTAGTATGTAACTTATACATATTAAAAATTTGCATGTGAAGAGACTCTTTTAAATGTAGCATCTTGAAAAAAGTCTCTTCATATATACTCTTTCAATGTCAATAAACTATTTTAAATGTGTGTCATGCTTAGAAAAGGTGTGATACCATCACAACTTAGATATATAATGACGAAAATAAGTGCAAAAGATTACGCTATGAACACTTATATACAACCCATGTAATGACGAAAATTAGTGTTGAACAATACACTATGAACACTTAGATTAAGCCCGTGTGCATCGCACGGGTCTAAATGAGTCGGTCTAAATATAAAAGTCACCAAACAACTAATTAAACTCATTCATCTTAAACTCATGCGATGGTTACAAAAGTTGTGATACCATCACGACTTACAAACCTAATGACAAAAATAAATACCACACATTACACATTACACTATGACCAATTAGATAGAGCCTGTGTGCAACGCACGGGTCTGAATGACTAGTGTTCAGAAAGACAAAGTAGCTTTAAAAAAGTTTTACTCTTATGAAGTTCCATATATTTTTGTCATGTTATCTCCTAGGTTTTTTTTTTTTTT